>MU689930.1:4874-16216 GCA_026770625.1 Nicotiana glauca
AATATACAAATGACAAAATGAATTTTTTTTCAAATCTAAAAACATAAGATTTCAAGATTTAATCTATTTTATTGTTAACAAATGTTATATTTTTCTCTAAGTTTTCTAAAACTTAAACGACTGTTTGTCATATAGAGTCGAAGAAAAATTGATCTTTACATATGGGTAGCAAATTTTAAATCATGTTTTGTTTTGCACATTTGGCATGTATTTAAATATCTTTGTTTTAATTTCATTTCATTAGTGAGTTTAATTTTAATTCCTTTACAATCTAAAAAGAAGGGTTACTATATAAAGACCTATCTCAACGTGTCCCATAATTTTAACTACAAAAACAAATTTTGTGGGGTTCCTATTATACCTCATATGCTCATAAATGTGTATTTTATATCACTCATGACACCATATGGCCATAGTAATGACTTTTACTCCCTTAAGCGAGTGAATAGGAATAACGTATATAATACGATCAATCGATTAACAACCGGCCGCTTTATCACTGAGTTACTTAGGAACAACAAGAGATTCGATCTCCTACCCATTCATTAGATAGAGAAGATCATGTCCAAGATTTTACGATCCGTTGCCGAATTTATTTCAATTCCAAAAGATCAGATCAAATCTATATTTATGGACCATTTATTTTAAATAAAAAGGAAAAAAGAGATGATAGAGGATCTGTTTTTCCAGAATATTTAAAAGTACCGACCAATACGGAGACTAAAAAAAAAATCTCACTTAAGTGCATTGTACTTTCTATCCTAACACCTATTAAGAAAAATCACATATCCACAAACACGCTCCACTCTATTACACTCTTTTCATTTTGGGACATCTCTTTTTAATTAATTCCAATAAGGTTTCAAACGGAACACTAGAACCAGGCCTCAGAATTGCCTTCATTTGGGCATTTTGGAACTGAATCAAATAGGTATCTATTACTGTATTGATTGAGAAATCTAGATCAAGACGACTCACAAGCTATAAGACAATTTCCTCTTAGGTTTAATATTTGGTGCTAAATCATGACTCACAGAAAAAGTCTTCTAAGATTAACACCAAAGTTAAGGCTACTAGCTTGATTATAAGGTTTCAATTGGTACCAATGTGACAAGGTTCGATCAAAATTTCAGAAGAAATAGCAATTGAGCTCACCTAAAGGACAAATAAGGAAGAATTGTCCTTGAAGAGTTGCTCGAAGTAGAACTCTAATGGAGTTCTGATAACAGAGAGAGATGAGAGAAAAGAGAAAGTTTTCTTATTACAATCTTCAGATGATTACAATTTGGAGGGAAAAACAAACTATATAGGAAGGGGTGGGAAAGTTAGTTATAACTAACTTCCGGAACTCAAAATTCCCAGCAACTCCTCTACACGTGCAAGTCACGTGAGTTCTACCTGAGAGCCTAATGACTTATAAACGACTGGAACAACTGAAACTACAGCTATTACACGTGAGTTCAATAGGATCGTATCAAATTACCCCCTCTATAGGATATCCTTGTCCTCAAGGATCAAACAAAGGAAATCTCCTTCTAAGGTCATGGTATTCTTCCCAGGTACTGTCCTCTGGTGCAGCATTAAACCATTTGACCAAGACTTGAGTTGTAGCCATCCCATGCTTCTGTATCAAATGCCTATCAAGTATGGCTTCAGGTGCTAGCAGGACATGACCCTCTTCAGAGAGTACCACTAGTAAAGTGACTGAAGTAGGGTTAGATCCAATCTTCTTTTTCAGGTGTGAAATGTGGAAAGTAGGGTGGATCTTTGTACCAACAGGAAGGTCCAGAGTATATGCTACAGCTCCTACTTTAGCAATAACCTTGAAGGGTCCAAAATATTTGGAGGAAAGTTTCTGAAAACCATGCTGCTTAAGAGAAAGTTGCATGTAGGGTTGCAGCTTGACATACACCCAATCTCCTACTACATATGATCTGTCAGTCCTTCTTTTATCAGCTTGTACCTTCATTCTATTCTGAGCTTTTTCAAGTTGAAGCTTCAATAGTCTGAGAGTGGTTTCTCTGGCTTGGAGACTTCTATCAACCATGTCCAATTGGGAATCAAAGCTCATATAAGGGAGTAAGGGAGGAGGTTTCTGACTATAAACTACCTCATAAGGTGTCATATTAGTGCTGGAGTGGTAAGTGGTATTGTACCACCTCTCTGCTAAAGGCAACCACTATGGTCATGCTTTTGGTTTCTCAAATGGCATACATCGAAGGTAGCATTCCACACATATATTGACGACTTTAGTTTGGCCATCTGTTTGAGGGTGGTAAGTTGTTGAGGTCAATAGTGAAACTTTCTGCAATTTGAACAATTCCTTCCAGAATTGGCTGGTGAAGACAGCATATCTATCTGAGACAATAGACTTGGGCATTCCATGGAGTCTGAATACTTGATCCATAAACACTTGGGCTACCTCCAAGGCAGTGTAGGGATGTTTGAGAGCTATTAAATGGACAGCCTTACTCAAACGATCCACTACTACAAAAATCACCTCCTTCCCAGCTGCTTTAGGAAGACCCTCGATGAAATCCATTGAAATATCTTGCCACACCTTATCCGGAATAGGTAGACATTGAAGCAGACCAGGGTAAGCCACTGTTTAATTCTTGCATTTCTGAAAAACAGTACAACTTCTTACATGAGTATAAACATCCTGCTTTAGTTTCTTCCAATAAAATTCATGTTTGATCCTCTTCAAGGTGGAAGTAATTCCAGAATGACCCCCAATAGGACTATCATGGTAAAATGATAGAAGCTTAGCTCTGACTGCATTATCAGCACCAACCATCAGCTTGTTCTTTCTGCTCAATATCCCATTTTGGAATTTGTAATAAGGTTTGGTGACTTGCCCCTCCTGTATAGACTTAATAAGTTATTGAAGTGCAGGATCTTTGCTCCATGAAGCTTTGACTAACTTCAAAATATCAGAATTGACACTAGAGATGCTGTAGAGTTTAATGGTTTCTCCCTTCCTAGACAATGCATCAGCTACAATGTTCTCCTTCCCCTTTTTTGTAAGCTATGGAATAATCATAGCCAAGTAACTTGACTAGCCACTTTTGTTGACTAGGAGTAGTAATTCTATGCTCCAGTAAGTACTTAAGGCTATGGTGATCAGTTTTAATGATGAATGGTCTTCCTAGTAAGTAGGGCCTCCACTTTTTTACAGCAGAAACCAAGGCCAATATTTCCCTTTCATACACTGATAGGGCCTTATTCTTGTATTATAATCCTCTTCTAGAAAAAGCAATTGGTCTGCTCTCTTGAGCTAAAACAGCTCCAATTCCTCCAGTAGAAGCATCAGTCTCTACTGTGAATTGCTTTGAGAAGTCTGGAAGGGCTAAGACAGGTGTTGAAGTGATGGCTTTCTTTAGTTCTTCAAAGGCCTTTGTTGCTGCAGGATTCCATTGGAATTTACCCTTTTCGAGTAGATCAGTTAAGGGCCTTGCAATGATGCCATATCCCCTGATAAACCTCCTATGATAACCTGTCAATCCTAAGAAACTCCTTAGGCTTTTAATGGAAGAAGGTAGTGGCCAATCTAGCACCTCTTGTATCTTCTGATTACCCATGGATGCTCCTTGCTCAGAAATGATATGGCCCAAGTAGTCAATCTGTGTGACTCCAAAGGCACATTTACTTCGTTTCATGAACAAAGTGTGAGATCGAAGCACCTTAAAAGCCTCCTCCAAATGCAGCAAATGGTCATTCCGGCTATGGCTATATATTAGGATGTCATAAAAAAAGACTAGGGTGAACTTCCTAAGGAAGTTGTGAAAAATCTGATTCATTAAGCTTTGAAAAGTAGAGGGAGCATTTGTTAAACCAAAGGGCATGACCATGAATTCATAATGGCCATGGTGGGATCTAAAAGCAGTTTTGGGAATATCTGGTTCAAACATTCTTATTTGGTGGTATCCTGATCTTAAATCCATCTTAGAAAAATACTTAGCACCATGCAATTTATCCAATAGCTCCTCAATCCTAGGGATTGGGAACTTATCTTTTATTGTACAGTTGTTTAGTCCCCTATAATCCACACATAAACACCATGAACCATCCTTCCTTTCTACAATCACAATAGGGGATGAATATGGGCTAGTGTTATGTCTGATAACTCCAGAGGTTAACATCTCATTCACCATATTCTCATTTTAATTTTTCTGAATATTACGGTACCTGTAAGGTATAATATTGATAGGGGAAGTACCTTCCTTCAGAGTGATTTTGTGATCATGCAATCAAGAAAGAGGAAGTTGTGTTGGCTCTTCAAAAAGATCATTATACTTCTGTAATATGGCTTCTACCTCCCATTTCATATTAGGTTCCTTTGGTAAGCTCTCCATTGATAATAGGTTGATCTCCATCTCATTCTGTTGATGCTCAAAGAAAAGTCCCACAGAAATCATGCACAGTTCAGCAGGTTGGCCAACAACTTATCCATGCTAGCCTGTTGAATCATTTTTGTTGCTGGAGGTTGCACACCCCTCATGGATACCTTGTGCCCCATAATACTGAATTCCATCCTAAGTTTTTTGAAATTCCATACGATGTATCCCAAAGTAATCAACCATTGGACTCCTAACACCATACTACAGCCTCCAATTGGTAGCACTAACATGTCAGAATCAAAAGAGACACCCTGCTTCTTCCATACTAGTTTTTTGCATATATAGTTGCTCTGCACCTTCTTTCCATCAGCAACAGATACATCAAAAGGGGCTATGTGTAACGACCCGACCCGTCGCCACGTGAGTTACCGCCCCATTTCTCCCTTATTGTGTTGCTTTATGTTTCATTATCGGTATTGGGTGCGTTAGAATTTAATTGGAGTAATTTTATTAAGAAATGAGACACTTAGTCTCTTTTGAGAAGGCTTAAATTGGAAAAGTCAACCGGATATTGACTTGTGAGTTAGAGGGCTTGGAATTGAATTCCGATGATTTGGTTAGCTCCGGGTGATGATTTAAGGCTTAGGAGCACAATCGAAAGTAATTTTGGAGGTCCGGTGAAGAAGTTAGCCTATTTTGCCGAAGTTAGTATTTTGGCAATTTCTGGTTGATAGGTGACATTTTGATCCGGGAGTCAGAATGGAATTCCGAGAGTTGCAATAGCTTCGTTAGGTGAATTTGGACTTATCTGCAAATTTTCAGGTCATTCGAACATCGTTTAATTGGGTTTTTGATCGAATGTGTGTTTCGGAAGAATTTGATAAACTTAGTCTTGAATCGGTGGTGAATTGATGATTTTCGTGTATATGGACGTGGTTTGATGATTGGAATAAGTTCGTATGATGTTTTGGAGTAGGTTGGTATTTTTGGTTGAGGACCCCAGGGCCTCGGGGTGATTTCGGATGGTTAAACGGAGGTTTTGATGTTTGTTGCAGGTTTGATGTATCTGGCTTCTGGTATTTCTGCATCTGCGGAAAAGGAGCCGCATAAGCGGTTCCGCAGATGCGGCTGTGGTGTCACAGAAGCGGTCCTCGATGGACCTGGTCAATTCCGCAAAAGCGGAAATTTGGACGTGGAAGCAGCTTCGTGGAAGCGGAAGAAGTGCCGCAGGTGCGAAAAGGTGAGGGTTCACCAGTGTCCGCATAAGCGAAAGTCTTGACCGCAGGAGCGGTATCACGGGTGCGAGTTTTGGACCGCAGAAGCGGTCATGCCTCTTAAGTGAAAGTTACGCAGAAGCGGAACTTGGTCCGCATTAGCGGTTCCGCAGGAGCGGAAATCGAACCGCAGAAGCGGAATGGTAAGGTCCGCAGAAGCGGACATCTGGGCGCAAAAGCGGAAGGCCTAGGATTTAATGATAACTGCATAAGTGGTCAAATGGCCGCAGAAGCGATCCCCCATAAGCGGTAGCGGGACCGCAGAAGCGAAAATTGCTGGAGGGATTTAATGAGTCAGTGTTTATGAATTAGAAGGGGAGAAAACATTTTTAACTTTAGGAAGAGGGGATTTTGGGCGATTTGAAGAGAATTCGAAGGGGATTCCATCAGGTATGAATTTATAGCCTCAAATAATGTTTTTATTGTGTAAAAACACGGATTTAACACTGAAATTATAGCCAAATTGTAAGAAATTAGGGCTTGGAGCAAAAATTCTAAATTTGGGGTTTGAGGGGCCAATTGTGGTCCGATTTGGGAGTTCTTGGTATGTACGGACTCGTGGAGAGACGAGGATTCCGGAACATAAATTTTGAAATTTTTCGGGATGTGGGCCCGGGGCTCGGGTTTTGCTAGTTTCGAGATTTTTGTTATATTTTGATTGTTTTCGATTGGGTGTTTTCCCATTAGCATATTGTGATATATTTTCCTTGATTTTTGGTTAGATTGGACGTGCGTGGAGGCTAGTTTGAGGGGCAAAGGCATCACGGGCTAGAGTTTTCGCCGGTTCGAGGTGGGTAATACTTGTAAATGATGTCCTGAGGGTTTGAAACCTCGGACTTGCACATCATAGTGCTGTATTGTGGTGACTTGCACGCCAGGTATTAGCGTGAGGTAGAGCACCATTGGGGATTGTGACTTGGTCCGTCCCGATTGTTGATTTCACTATGTGATTGAATGAAAACTATTTGATGCAATCATAATTTGGGCTGATTGCCATATTTTGGGCTTCGTGCCGAATATTTAAATCCTTCAGGGATTAAATCACTATTTTTGTATTACTGTGCATATTTCTATCTCGGTCTAAGGTTTAAAAATACTATTTTGCAAACTCAGCCATCTTTCTAAGATTTGAAAACTTAAAGGATATTTTACTGACATTTTCAGCTGAGAACTGCTATGTTACTAGTGCCCAAGGGGCTTATGTGCATTCATGACTATGCATGGATCGGGCTGTATGCCACAGCGGTGTGATTATGATATCGATGATGATATTGAGCTTGGGCTGTAGGAGCCCCTCCGGAGTCTGAACCCCCACAGTGAGCGCCGGGCACCCAAATGGATCGAGCTACGCGTCGTAGCGGTCATGTGCATTGCATTGCATTCATGCATTGGTGTCTATTTGTACTACGTGGCATGACATTTAGCACTCATATATTATTAGCATACATGTATTACTTGCCTTGTTGACCAGATACCCTGGTGTAAATTGCTAAAGGAGTGTTGTGCCCGAGAGGATGATTTGTGTGCGGACTTGCACTACTTGATGTCGTATTCATGTGTTTAATTGTTAATAAGGAAAAAAAGAGATGTTTCCAAAAGAGGTTTTAAACCGAGTCAGATAATTTTTATAAAGGATTTTCAGGGAACTACTGGTTCTAAAAAGAGTTGTACTGTACTTTATAGCATGATGTAGTGCTCTTACGTGATTTCTTGTCTCTCAGCATTATTTACTTTTATTACCGCTGAGTTGGAAGTACTCACTTTACTCCCTGCACCATATGTGCAGATTCAGGTATTTTTGGGAGCTTAGCTGAGCTAGTTACTGTTTCAGAGTTTTTACGGAGTTGTCGAGGTAGCTGCCTGACGTCCGCAGGACCCGACTCCTTCCCTATCTCTTTATTATTTTCCACAGTTTTGATCATTTGTAGTATGGAGTTTTATTACACTTTATTGTTAGAGGCTCTAGACTCATGACCCCCAGATCTTTGGGAGGCTATTCATTATGATTGTTAAATGATATTCAAATAATTGATTTTGAGCTTCATGCTCGGGTTGAGAGTGCAAATGGTCGGGCTTGCCTAGCAGTTGTGTTGGGCGCCTTCACGACCGAGATTGGGGCCATGACAAGTTAGTATCAGAGACTAGGTTACTAGGCCTCATGAGTCATGAGCCGGTTAGTAGAGTCTCGCGGATTGGTACGGAGACGTCTATATTTATCNCTTCCACACGTCTGCATGCACACGCGAGCGTTCAGTATTATATGTGCCTTGATGGCTTTTGATTTCCTGATCGAGGGGCGAGAGGTAATCAGTGAGTATGTTGGGCCAGTCTGGAGGACTTGAGGCCGGATCTTTGCCTATGGGTTGAGCACCGAGGTGCTGATTATGCGAGCAAGTGTTTTGAACTTATCTGCTCAGTGTTGTACTTATTAGCCGCAATGGAGGTTGGATATCCATGTGATGAGTATGTTAGTACTGTGAGATATATCTACGAGATCTTGGTAGTGATGAGGGAGTCTGCAGGATAATAGATGAATTGTTAAGTGTTCGATTCCTATTGTGATCTGTTGTGTAGCCCCAAGTTATGGGTGCGTGAAGAATATTTTTGTGTCTCCTAGTTGGAAGGTTAAGTGCATTGCTTGTGGCGGTATGAATTCAGACTCAGGAAGACTAAGTTGACTGGGTAACGTATATGTCGGTGGAAGGTGTGGTGAAATACCGAACTGAGGCGAAGCATGTGGGATATCTCCTGCGGGGTGTCCTTAAGTGGTATGATCCTTATGTGTATGTTAGAAGATCTCATGTGTAATTCAAAGGTATTTTCTATGTGTTATGCTTCGAATAGGTGAAACGCATGTCCATGTATCAATTTTGATAATATAATACATGTAGTATTGAGATTAATGTTGTTGATATACATTGTGATGCTTTGTCAAGTTGTGGACGTGTTGTTAGGATAGTTTTGGTGATTCTCTGGCAGGTGGATAGGCCTAATTACAAATAAAACTCTGCCGAAATTTTTGAAAAAAATTTGGGACTTAGTAAAAATTTTGTCACCTAAAGAGTGGGCTTAACTGTTGTGTGAATGAATGCAAGAATTGCAGAAGAGTTAAAATTTTTGATGATTCGTGTTTCCACAAGCTGGTGAAAGAGTGAGTTTAATCTCTCCATGATATTACGACAGCAATAGAGTATATGTATTGTGATAGATATGGCTTCTAGCTAAGTTAGGGAGGTTGCCATTAATTAGCTGATTGCGCAGTTATGTGCTATGTTGGTTCTGTCTTAAAGTATACTGGCAAACCAGTTCTGGTTGCAGAAATTGAGCCGAGAATGGCACGAGTGAAGCAAAATTTTGACAAAGGTTATATGGTGCTTTTGTAGATGTGAGGAAATGCTAGGATGTCTTGAACTGTTGTGGATAAAGAATGCTCAGTGTATTAAGGAGAAAGATGTTTGTTGGTATTTGAATGAGATCATATCCTGTGGTGTCGAGGTGCTATTAAGGCAGGAGTGGTTCTGTTCGTTAAGTCAGGTAATTTGCAGTTTGGTTAAGAGTGGATGACTCTTGAGAATGGTTTAATGCGTTCAAGATTTTACACGTAATAATCATGTCTTTTAAGGTTGCGTATGTGACTAAATACAGTGTTTTCATTAGAAAAGATTAAGACTTGTGGTAATTTGTGTTAGCTACGGGATCCTAAGTATCAATATCAGGAAAGTGGTGGTAACGAATTAAGATACGTAGGAAGTGCTTCAAATAGAGTATTTTGGAATGTAGTATTTCTGGGAAACATTTGAGAGAGTAATCAGTGGCCTATGAGTCTTAGATAATGTGGCCTTATGTTTGAATCTCCTGTGGTGAGCCTGAATTGAGGAACTGTAATGCTACAACAAGAGAGAATATCAAATTAATGATGAAACATGAAGGAAATTGGATGAATGGAATAACTTGATAATAAACCGAATTGGCATGCTAAGGATATGATTAATTCCTTGTATGTGTTCAAAGTAATGAGTCATACATGTATTGTGCAGCAAAGCTCTTGAGTGTTGGCAGTTGCTTAGCTTGGTTTAGATAAAAGGATTTAGTCCTGGTATTTTAGTTTGTACAACTGGAGTTCGCAAAGATGTTCTTGTTGGGTTCTACCGTGGTTTGAAGATGAATATATTTTTATGGGTATGCTAAGCATGGAGTGTTTGATGATTTTCTTCTAAATAGAATCAATGAAAGTTCTTGACTAGTTGAATGCGTCGATGTCTACGGCGCGTAAGGGAGATAAAAGTCCTCATGTATCCTAGTGTGTTATGGCGTACACGGTATGTTATGGAGAATTGTGATTTGCGTGTTCAAGGTTTCGGTTCAGTTCATAATGGAGAGTCATTAAATTCTTAAGCAGCACGGGCAGCTGCAGGTGAGTAAAGGATCGATCTTCAGAGGATTTATGAAATGGTGTTGCTAATCATAGTGATTTGACGATGGTATATGCTTCAGAAAAAGGGCAATTTGATTAAGTTGATAGCACTTCGGTAGTGTTGCGGCATTTTCTTAATAGATCGACTGTTGATATTTGAGTGGTTGATGGCTCAGGGAAATTTTAGAATTATCTCTCGTTGAATGAATGGATACTTGACATGTGATATGTATTCATGCGGTGGAATTTGGGATCAGGTATAGTGATCTGTGGGTTATATGGAGTTGAAGACTGGGAGTTCTCAGTTACAGCCTATGCAGTGGATGTAGATCGTGTGTATCAGCACCATTTAGCGGTTAGTGGGAATTAGAGGTCCGAGTGGATTTTCCTTTGCTTGGTATGTTAGATTTTGAATATGATATCGGTGGGTAGACTAGTTGTCTCTGTGTTGGGTTATTCTATACTATTGTGCTATGGATTATGTCGAAAAATGCCACAGGTTGCGTGGCGAGGTGCAACGAACTATGTTTTAGCTGAATGGTTGTGCTCCACAGACCAGCAGACGGCTGGGAAGGATTGCCTTCCTTAATTGGGCCTTTGAGGTTGATGTCAGTGGAGAGGTTTCTACCATTGATTCAGTCTGGTATTAAGAGACTTTTCCGGATGCGTTTCTTGTGGTCGGGTATGTCGTCGGATGAGATTGTTGATTTCGGTATTTAATTGGTGCCGGGCACCATATCGTACGGCTCTGCCATGAGTTATAGTAGTGGAAGGAGCAGCTTCAAGCTTCTTGGTATTGGGTTCGTTGGCAGTCCGATGTGGCTATGTATTTAGCTTGAGTTAACTTGGTTAGTTCCGAGTTGTAATGTTGAGAGATAGGTTGATTCAATCGTTATTGAACTTGCTAGTGATTTGGGGAGATCTATGAATTGCTTTGGGTTCCAGACATCCAATTGTGTGTGGCTGTTGAATTTTGATCACAGTATCCTGAGGTGCTTCATGTGTAACAGTGTTTGGATAGGATCGCGCGTTGTGGCGAGGCCACGAGAAGTTATGACCTTTCGAGGAGGATTCAGGTACTCTATTTCTATGATGTGAGACAGGGTCTCAACTTTGTGTTGTAATGGTACTATTGAGCTCGGGGTACAGCTCTTTCATTTGAGTCATTCATCATGATTTGAGTATGTTCAGACTGCCCGTCTGTCACGACCCAAACTGGAGGGCCATGACTAGCACCCGACCATACTTGCCGAGCACCAACGTACATTTTATCTAACCTTCTTTATTATCTTTTAGAGCTGAGGAGGTCAATAA
>MU689930.1:32114-44068 GCA_026770625.1 Nicotiana glauca
ACCAATCAAACAGAAAGAACAAGATGACAAACATACTGGAAAAATGAAACTATCATCATGTGATTCTGGTATTCAAATACAAGAAACTAATTGACGACATTTAATCAATCGACTATATGAGCCACACAATAAACAAACAGGCCACCAAATGAATTCAGTGGCTTAGGGGACAAAACAGGGGACTTATGAAACTATCTATTCGACGACATTATTCGAATCGAATACATAGTTTATGAACAGATACAATTAACAACAAACATAGAAAATCGACCAAATAAAAAGGTCATTTGAAGATAGACAGAATAAATTGAAAGACAAATCAAAAAAACAAATAAGCTAATACTAAACACGTAACCAGACATTAATAGAAAACAAACAGAACAAAAGGAAAGGAAAAATTACCTCCAAAACTTAAAATTAGACGGACCCAATCTCAAGCTCAGACTTCGACCACTTTGAGGTCGAACGGACCTTAGTCGAAGTGTTCTCAACCAAGAACACTCCGATTAAGGTCGATTAGACCCCAAATCTCTATTTAATTAGACAGACTTCAACATTTGGTTTTCTAGGGTTCTTGAGGGTTCGATTTGGGGTTCGAACAATTCTGTTCAGATTCGAACCAAACCAATAGTCGTTTGGTAACGAGGGAGGTCAGGGGAGTGTTTGGTGTGAGTTTGAAGTGGATTGGGATAGGTTTCCATTTGGCTCGAATCTTCAAATGAAGATTCGAGAAGATGGGGGAAGATTTGAGCCAAACGAGTGGTGGAATCGTGTTTAGGGTGGTTGAGTGGCTTAGGGGTGTTAATATGGTAGCCGGCGGCATTGTTGCTGCCGAGTTTCAGGCGAGGGGACCTAGTGGCGGCTAGGGTTTCGGTGAGGGGTGTTTGGTTCCGTCTCTGAGTTAGAGATGATGAACAGGGGGATTTGTTTAGTGGGGGGGCTGGGTAGGTATTAGGCTTATATAGTGGATGGGGGGGATTGATCTTGGCCGTTCGATCAAGCGAGATCGACGACCTGGATCTTTCACTTAAGAGAAACGATGTCGTTTGGTTAAGTCGTGAGAATGGGTTGACCTGAGTCGAAATGGACCGGGTTGTGAGGGGAGCCTGGGACCGTTGGATCAATGGAGATGAACGGCTCCGATTAAACATACATGAAACGGCATCGTTTCAACTTAACAGGGGCTGAACTGGACCGTTTGATTGAAACAAATCAAAGGCCCAGATACGAAATGCCCAAACGACGTCGTTTGAGACTTGTGAGAGATCGGGCCTTGGACTGGGTTATTTAAGCATTGGGCCTAATTTCATTTCTAATTTTTTGGGCCCAATCCGAGTTTTCTTAATTTTTCAACTCTTTTCTTTTTCTTCTTTTAATTAACAAATTTAAAAAAATTCTAAAATAAATTGTAAAACCAAATTAAACTACAAAACGTTAGTTAACCCTTAACCACAATTAACACACAAGTTAAAATATTTAATTAAAAATAAAATCACACAATGGCACATTTAAATGACAAAAATAGAGTAAATGCATATTTTTGTGATTTTCCCTTTTAAAAATCAAATTATGGTTTAATTAATTCCTAAATGCACAATTAAATCCTAAATATGCATGTAACATGTATTTTTGTATTTTTTTCCATTGATTAAACAATATAAACATTCATAGACAAAAATAATTATCCAAAATGTTCGCGCAAAAATTTCTCAAAATTGCACACAAAGGAAAATTATTTTATTTTAAATTTTTTGGGAGTAGTTCTCTTATAGGGCAAAAATTACGTGCTTACAGCTACCCCTCTTTGTCTGAAAACACGAAGAGTTTTCGTGCAAAGATAAAGTGAGCGAGCGAATTTTTGCCTGTTTGAGTACTCCGTGTGAAGCATTTTTTTTTTGAAAAGATTTGACCGAACCTTTGCTTCAAAAAGTTTCATACATATCCCTGGCTAAAAGGGAATCAGGTCAATGTAGTTCGGAAAGTTTTGGTAGCTGGGACTACCATGGAACTGTGATTTTGCTGTTACTGCTATTGCATGTTGTTACTACTTTTTTACCGATCTCCTTATTACACCGTACTAAAAGAAAACAAGAAGGTAGGCTAGACTAAGGACTACAAGCTCTTATCTATCTTCAACTTGCTCTTGTTGCCTTGTTTTCTTGTCGGCTTGTGTTTCCTCCGGTGCTTCTTTCTTCCGAAAACTGCTGGGTAGGACACTGGCCTCTTGCTTTTTCTGATCAAAAGTTTCATCATTTTGTTCTGTCCGCTGGGGATGCCGCTTCCTTCATTATGCTGGGGTTTTTTTGTTGTAACTTTCTGCCTTCCAGTGGGTTACTGATTTCAAGACATGAAATGTAAAGATTGAACTATAATGCCTCCGTTCTACGGGTGGGCTCCCGAATGCAACCACTGAAATGTATTCCCTCGCTATCCAGGTGGGCGCCTAAATGCAAAAAACATGAAATGTATTCCCTAGTTATACAGTTGGGCGCCTAATTGCTAAGACATGAAATGTATTCCCTAGTTATACAGGTGGGCGCCTAATTGCAAAAACATGAAATGTATTCCCTAGTTATACAGGTGGGCGCCTAAATGCAAAAACATGAAATATATTCCCTAGTTATACAGGTGGGCGCCTAATTGCTAAGACATGAAATGTATTCCTTAGTTATACAGGTGGGCGCCTAATGCAAAAAACATGAAATGTATTCCCTAGTTATACAGGTGGGTGCCTAAATGAAAAAATATTAAATGTATTCCCTAGTTATACAGGTGGGCGCCTAAATGCAAAAACATGAAATGTATTCCCTAGTTATACAGGTGGGCGCCTAATTGCTAAGACATGAAATGTATTCCCTAGTTATACAGGTGGGCGCCTAATGCAAAAAATATGAAATGTATTCCCTAGTTATATAGGTGGGCGCCTAATTGCAAAAACATGAAATGTATTCCCTAGTTATACAGGTGGGCGCCTAAATGCAAAAACATGAAATGTATTCCCTAGTTATACAGGTGGGCGCCTGAATGCAAAAACATGAAATGTATTCCCTAGTTATACAGGTGGGCGCCTAAATGTAAAAACATGAAATGTATTCCCTTTATAACTTGAATCTGTTTCCTCGTTCCTCCGAGAAAATATTCGACAATAGCAGAAAATTTTCTGCCCCAGTTCTGGTGATCTTCCTTGTGGCATGTCTTTCTGCCATCATCAACATTTTATTTTCCTGTTTCAAATCAAAGAAAATTTTGTTAGTTTAAAATGTGGTGAGTGGTCGTGCCACTCATGCTGGGGGATGGTTTTTCCTTTTCCCTTTTCCCTACTATGCGTTCCCAAAACTTGTCGAGGATGATGTTATTTGCTGGGGATGATATTTCTGCTGGGGATGATTTTTCCATTTATCCCTTCCCCGCTTTGTGTTTCAAAACTCGCCGGGGGTTATTTTGCTGAGGACAAATTTTCCTTTTTCTCCTTCCCCACTTTGTGTTGTCCGAAAACCTCGGAACTTGGTCAATAATTTGTCGGAGTTGTTCTTATATCTCGAAAATCTACTGGGGACCCTCTTAGAACTTGGTCGACAATTTTCTCAACTATTGTTCTTCAGTCTTTCTCCATACTTCCCCTGACATTCTGGACCAATTCATTATTTGGTCTTGCAACAAATGTCTTTTCGTTTTGTTGCCTTATCTGCAGCTTGCCTTGTTCGTATTTTGCTTTTGCACCATTTTGGCAACT
Organism: Nicotiana glauca; assembly: GCA_026770625.1. Lineage (NCBI taxonomy): Eukaryota > Viridiplantae > Streptophyta > Magnoliopsida > Solanales > Solanaceae > Nicotiana > Nicotiana glauca. Next base: position 35,848 of record MU689930.1, read on the forward strand.
GGTAGTAATCTCTGAAAAATATTTCTCAAAAACAAATTGCTGGAAAAAGTCTTTAAACAAAGAAATGAAAAATGATGACTTCAAAAGATAGAAAAAAAAGAAGTCTTTCTGAACAAATACTGGGGAAAAGAAAAGAAGCAGAACTTATCTGAATGGTATAACCGATCCCAACGATCATGTCGTACATCCTGGATTAATCAACCCAGTCTAGTTGTATCAATCAATCTTTCTGATGGCCTCATTTGCCGGAGATAAACAGGTGCCCAACTCTGTGCCACATGCGGATCCTTTCCGCCAATCTTATCTTGTCGCCTCATGGTGCCCTTCGAGGGGTTTTCACTAATAAAAGTCTCTCATTTCTCTCAGCTTTCGTCGCCTTATGGTGCCCGTGAGAGTTTTCACCACAAGACTCTCTCATTTTGTTTCTCTCAGCTTTCGTCGCCTTATGGTGCCTGTGAAGGTTTTCACCGATAAGACTCTATCATTTTATTTTTTCAGCTGGGTATTGGAGTGTTACCGATAAGATTCTCTCTACTGGGAATTCTTTGGCTATCAATTCCTTCAGCTCATGATCCTCATTCAGTTAGGGATCAGTGTATTCTTCTCGGCTTTCATTTTCCTGACTCGGCACCTCTCGGATACTGGTCGGGAGGTCTTTTTTGGACATCACATGTGGGCTTTTGTGTGGGTCTAAAAGAAAAAGGATATCAAAAATTCAGAATGACTTCGACGGGTAAAACATTACAACTCTTGGAATCAAACTTTTCCCAAAATTTTAAAACATAACTTCTGCCCCAGTTTTCTTGCTTGGGGGATTTTTGGTTTCCGTTATGCTTTGATACACTATGACCGAGCCGTGAGGCGCCTACGTAATCCTCTTTGAGGAATCAGGTCAAACGTAGTTCACTCGATTCCTTTGTTTTTTTTTTCTTGCGAGTTTCCTTTTGGTATTTGTTATTATTTTTCCTTCTTTTCTCTTTTTCATTTTTTTGTTTTCATTAACGATTCCAAGAGAGGGGTATGAAAGAATAAGTAAGGCTCAAAGGGGAAAGCAAAGGTTAAAAGTATTTGGATAGAAGAAAGAATTGCCTCCGTCATTTCACTATCCGATAAACGCCAAGTACAAACAAACAAATAATGGCAAATACAATCAAAGAATTTACACATAATATCTCTTGACTGCGTCAGAATTGATAGCCATGTCGATGCATCTTCCTTCGACATCCGTCAAACATAAGGCGCCATTAGATAACACTCTGGTCACAATGAATGACCCTTGCCAATTCGGGGCGAACTTACCCTTTGCCTCGGCTTGATGCGGGAGGATCCGTTTCAATACTTGCTGCCGTACTTCAAATTTTCTGGGGCGTACCTTCTTGTTGTAGGCTCTTGCCATTCTCCTTTGATATAACTAGCCATGACATACTGCTGCCAATCTCTTTTCATTGATTAAGCTCAACTGCTCCAATCGAGCTTTGACCCATTCATCATCGTCAATCCCGGCTTCAGCGACAATCCGAAGGGATGGAATTTCAACCTCTGCCGGTATTACTGCTTCAGTTCCATATACCAACGCATAAGGAGTTGCACCTACTGAAGTACGAACAGTAGTGCGATAACCCAACAATGCAAACGGCAACTTTTCATGCCATTGCCTAGACCCTTCCACCATCTTCCTCAATATCTTCTTTATGTTTTTGTTGGCTGCTTCAACCGCATCGTTTGCCTTGGGGCGATATGGGGTGGAATTACAGTGTGTAATCTTAAATAGTTGACATACTTCTTTCATCAAACTACTGTAAGATTAGCACTGTTATCCGTGATGATCACCTTGGGGATCCCAAATCTACAGATGATATGGGAATGAACAAAATCTACCACCGCCTTCTTTGTCACTAACTTGAAAGTTTTAGCTTCAACCCATTTGGTGAAATAGTCAATGGTTACTAGAATGAACCTGTGACCGTTTGAAGCTGCCAGCTCAATAGGCCCAATGACATCCATTCCCCATGCCACGAATGGCCAAGGTGCTGACATCGTGTGCAATTCTATCGGCGGAGAATGAATTAGGTCTCCGTGTACCTGACACTGATGGCATTTTCGCACGAAACTGATACAATCACGCTCCATAGTGAGCCAATAATACCCTGCTCGAAGAATATTCTTCACCAATACATATCCGCTCATATGCGGCCCACAAACTCCAGCATGTACCTCTGTCATCACTTCTGTGGCTTGACCAGTATCTACACATCTCAGCAATCCCAAATCCGGGGTTCTTTTGTACAGCACTCCTCCATTGAGGAAAAATCCATTTGCCAATCTCCGAATGGCCCTCTTTTGATCTCCGGTGGTCTGCTCCGGGTATATCCCTATCCTGAGGTATTCTTTGACATCATAGAACCATCGCCATCCATTTCTTCCTCTACCATGTTGCAATAGGCATGCTGATCACGAACCTGGATATGCAACGGGTCAACATGAATCTTGTCTGGGTGGTGTAACATTGATGCTAAAGTGGCCAAAGCATCGGCAACCTCATTGTGAATTCTTGGGATGTTCCTGAACTCCACTGATCGGAATCGCTTGCTCAGATCGTGCAAACATTGGCGGTAGGGTATAAGCTTCAAATCCCGTGTTTCACATTCACCTTGAATCTGATGCACCAAGAGGTCCGAGTCTCCCAAGACCAAGATGTCCTGGACATCTATATCTGCGGCTAACCGTAGGCCCAAAATGCATGCCTCATACTTAGCCATGTTGTTGGTACAATAGAAATGCAGCTGAGCCGTAACAGGATAATGATGTCCTGTTTTAGAAATAAGTACTGCTCCTATTCCAACTCCCTTTGCATTTGCAGCTCCATCGANCCTGTGGGCATAGGCTCCTGGAAAATATACTTCAGTGGATCCAAACGCGAAATGAGATAAGTAGTGTATGATGACAGATAATGTTTCAGCTTTTGTTCCACCCAAGTTAGGGCGCAGCACGTCTTCTCAAGTTGAGTGTACTTAACCTCATATATTGTAAACTTCTTGCTGAGATAATATATGGCTTGCTCCTTTCTTCCTGTAATGTCATGTTGCCCCAGCACACAACCAAACGAATTCTCCAAGACTGTTAGATAGAGAATCAACGGTCTTCCCGGCTCTGGTGGAACCAACACAGGTGGATTTGATAAATACCCCTTGATCTGATCAAATGACTCTTGACATTCTGTCGTCCATTCTACCGCAGCATCTTTCTTCAGTAGCCAAAATATTGGCTCACAAGTTGCTGTGAGTTGAGCGATGAACCTGCTGATATAATTCAATCTTCCCAACAGACTCATTACTTCTGTTTTGTTCTTCGGCGGTGGCAATTCTTAGATGGATTTAATCTTTGGCGGATCCAACTCAATGCCTCGCCAGCTGATGACGAATCCCAATAGTTTTCCAGATGGAACACCAAATGCACATTTGGCCGGGTTGAGCTTAATATCGTACCTTCGAAGTCTTTGGAAGAACTTCCTTAGGTCTGCCACGTGGTCTTCCTGGCGCTTGGATTTAACGATTACATCATCTACGTACACTTCAATCTCTTTGTGTATCATGTCATGAAACACAGTAGTCATTGCTCTCATGTACGTTGCCCAAGCATTTTTCAAACCAAAAGGCATTACCCGGTAGCAATAAGTCCCCCACATTGTAATGAAAGCCGTCTTTTCCGCATCTTCTTCATCCATCAGGATCTGATGATACCCAGCATAGCAATCCACAAATGACCCGATCTCACGCCCAGCACAATTATCGATCAAAATATGAATGTTGGGTAATGGAAAATTATCTTTTGGGCTCGCCCTGTTCAGATTGCGGTGATCGACACATACCCTGATCTTCCCGTCTTTCTTCGGCACTGGCACCACGTTAGCCAACCAATCAGGATATCGAGTGACTCGAATAACCTTTGCCTGCAGCTGCTTGGTTACTTCTTCTTTAATCTTCACACTCATGTCTGTCTTGAACTTCCTCAATTTTTGCTTGACGGGAGGGCATACCGGGTCATTGGCCAATTTGTGAACCACTAGATCGGTGCTTAAGCCCGGCATGTCATCATACGACCATGCAAAAACATTTTGAATTCAATGAGGGATTTGATTAGTTCCTCCCTGATGTTCGGTTCAATGTAGATGCTGATTTTGGTTTCCCTGACATTGTCTGCATCCCATAAATTGACAGCTTCAGTGTCATTCAAATTAGACTTAGGTTTCTCTTCGAACTGGGTTAATTCTCTGTTTATCTCTTCAAAGGCTTCATCCTCAGCGTATTCCGATTCATCATCATAATCGACCTCTTGTATAATTAATTCGTAATCAAATTGCTTTTTTAGACTAGGTTGAAGATCTGTTGTGCATGCCATGTCATTAGAACCAGTAAAAAGAGAACTGTTCAAAAAGAAAAAAAAGAAGAAAACAAAATTAAAACAAGATAAGGAGAGAAAATTTTCACTTTATTAAAATGCGGGATAACAGGGTTCACACTTTTGCGGAATACAAAACAAAACAAAATTTGGATTACACCCTGGAATAATCCAGAAAACGGAAAAGAGAAATCAAAGCCTACTACCAGGACTCCCCCCGGGTAGGAAGAGGAGTAGCCGTCCAATTGTTGATATTGGCCCTAGGCCCCACAAACTGTATATCTACTCTACTGGAGCCCTCTCCAGCTTCTATCACGCTGACGTCGGCAAACAACCTTTCAAAACTTTGATTCAAATCCCATCTAACCCAATCAGTGGTCCGAGAACCTTCGGGACCGACAGCCTTCTGCTACCTGCTCTGACAAAGGATCCGGAGAGACGTGGAACCGGCTTGGGAAGAACCCAACCTTTCTTCTTCAACTTTCGAGCTCCTTTTACATCTGCTGCGGTAGGCTTGAATCCCAGCCCGAAAGTATCCAGATCCTTGGGCAAAGAAACTGGCTAGACAATTCCCTGCAGATCAACCCCCAAGCCTTTTCTTGGTACAAACCCGTTGTTTAGCATTTCCGAGGCTATCATGAAGGTGGCTGCTGCGATTCTGGGAAGTGGAAGGTTCTCACCTTCAGAAATTTTGTCAACTGAGACTGCATCCAAAATTTGGTAAACCCAGGGACCTTTGTCATCGTCGGTTTCTATGAATGGTACAATGGCATCACCCACAGTGCCTGTCCCATCATCCCCGTGTACCACTATCTCTTGCCTGTCCCACTCAAATTTCACCATATGATGCAATGTAGAAGGCATTGCTTTAGCAGCACGGATCCAGGGTCGCCCCAATAGAAGATTTTATGATACTGCCACGTCTACCACTTGGAATTCCATGGTGAATTCCACTGGACCAATGGTCAATTCCAGTATGATATCACCCACCGTGTCAGTACCACCCCCATCAAAACCTCGGACGCAGACGTTGTTCCTGTGAATTCGGCCATGATCAACCTTCAGCTTGTTCAGAGTAGTCAAAGTATAGATATTGGTGCTCGACCCATTATCAATCAATACTCGGGTGACCATCGAGTCTTCGCATTTCATGGTCAAGTATAGGGCTTTGTTGTGTTCAGTACCCTATGTCGGCAATTCATCATCAGAAAATGTCACCCGGTTTACCTCAAAGATTTTTTGCACTATCCTTTCCAAGTGATTTACAGAGATTTTATCCGGGACATGAGCCTCGTTCAGGATTTTCATCAATGCCTGGCAATGGTCACTGGAGTGGATCAACAAGGATAGCAACAAAATCTGTGCCGGAGTCTTTCTTACTTGCTCCACAATGGAGTAGTCTTGGGCCTTCATTTTCTTCAAAAACTCCTCTGCCTCTTCCTCCGTCACGGGTTTCTTTATCACCGCTGGGTTGGACCTTCTTAACTCTACGGGAGCAAAACACCTCCCCGAACGAGTTAACCCCTGGGCTTCACATATTTCTTCCATAACCTCTTTCCCCTTGTACATTACCATCGCTTTACTATAGCTCCAAGGCACGGCTTTCTCGTTGATTATCGCATCTGCATTACTGGCCTGATAACAATTGTCCCTATGCATACCGGCTGGCTTGGTACCCCTTGCACCATTACTTTGACCGGTTCTGGATTCTTTGGAACAACAAGAGAACTCTTCCCCATTACCACCACTGGCTTGACATTCACTTTCTCCAACCGTAACCCTGCTTCCCCACCGGTCGACTTTTCTTTTGGACTAGTACGGATCATCATCACTGTCTGTGAGGGTTTCTTTAGCTCCCCTCCTTCGTGCGCGATCTCGATCATATGGGTTTCTAAAAATTCAATGAGCACAAGGTTTGTGATGCGTGTGCTAGAGGAAAACATGTGTAATCCTCATTCAATCCAAAGAAGGATGAAAGAACCTCAAAACCACTTGATCTCCTTCATATAGATCTACGTGGTCCTATAATTGTGCAAAGCAGGGGAGGGAAGAGATACATTTTTGTGATAGTGAATGACTATTCCAGATTTACTTGGAATTTGTTCCTTAGAACAAAATATGATACTTTAGAAGTTGATGAAAATTCAAGTAAATATGGAATCAAAAGTAGCATGCATTAGATCGGATCATGGAATAGAATTTGACAACGCTAAGTTCGATGAATTGTGCATTGAAAATAGCATTACCCACAACTTCTCATCCCCAAGAACTCCACAGCAAAATGGAGATGTGGAAAGGAAGAATAGAACTCTTGAAGAAATGGCAAAATCAATGCTAATCGATAGTGGGATTGCTAAGAACTTCTGGGCTGAAGCTATCAACAATGCCTGCTACTTGGTGAACATGTGCATGATCAGGTCTCTCTTGAACAAATCTCCCTATGAGTAGTTGAATGGATTGATGCCCAAGATGACTCTCTTAAGAACATTTGGATGTAAATGTTATGTTCTAGAAAATAGAAAGGATCATCTTGGAAAATTTGATGCCAAGAGTGAAGAAGGAAACTTTTTGGGATATTCTTCTCATAGTAAAGCCTACAACTTATACAACAAGCAGACTCAATGTGTTGAGGAGAGTGTACATGTAATCTTTGATGAGTCCTACCTCTCCTGTGAGAAAAGCAATAAGGATGATCAAGATAGAGAACCTCTGTGGGTTCTTGGATGAGGTTATTGATAAGTCAAATGAAAAGGTAGATATGATGATTCAAGTGAATGAGACAAGCAAATACAATAAAATATCTTCCTCATCAGCCAAAAAGGAACCAGGTACTACAATTACAACCATTGAAGCTGAAATAAAAGTGAGTTAGACTTGGGCAGAAAACACCTTAGCTAATTTCACTTGAATATAACTTTCATAGTGTCGATGCCCCCTTTTTTCTCGCGAAATCGGGTTTATGACATTTGGGCTGACAACTCTTTTCCTTTTGGGAGTTGGGTTTTTGAATTGAAGAGTCGCCACCTAATGATTAAGTGCATTAGGACACTAAGAAGAAATTTGATTTATAAAACAAGAGATCGGGTAAGGGCTTGAAATTATCTCGAGGGGAAGGTATTAGGCACCCCTCAAGATCCACTAGTGTGGTTCCCGGCCATGCTACAATTGTGACTTTAAATACAAACAACAAGTAAATAAGCAAGAATTGTAAATACTAGGTAACTTTCACATAACGGTTGCAAATAAAATAAGTATATGAGTTTTAAAGAGTGCTGAAATTTGGAAAAAAGTAGTTTTGCGATTAAAGAAAGGATACAAAGGTAAAGGGGAAGGGAGGTGTCACGACCCGGATTTCCCACCATCGGGATCGTGATAGCGCCTACTCGTGGTAGCTAGGCAAGCCAACTTACTACCCATTTTCATTAGCAAAACCATTCTGTTGACAATTTATAGCATCAGTAGTAATAACAACAACAACTGCGGAAGTCTAATTTTCATAAGTCTGAATAAAAATGTGGAATACTCAAGAATATCNAATTGTAAATACTAGGTAACTTTCACATAACGGTTGCAAATAAAATAAGTATATGAGTTTTAAAGAGTGCTGAAATTTGGAAAAAAGTAGTTTTGCGATTAAAGAAAGGATACAAAGGTAAAGGGGAAGGGAGGTGTCACGACCCGGATTTCCCACCATCGGGATCGTGATAGCGCCTACTCGTGGTAGCTAGGCAAGCCAACTTACTACCCATTTTCATTAGCAAAACCATTCTGTTGACAATTTATAGCATCAGTAGTAATAACAACAACAACTGCGGAAGTCTAA
>MU689932.1:0-33420 GCA_026770625.1 Nicotiana glauca
AACTACTAAATGATGGAATATAACTAGAAAGGATCATAGAAATGTTATCCAATAATCTCCTCTTCAAAATCCTCTAAGAATTGCCCTTGCCCGAGCTCAAAATTGATTTTCAAACTTATGAAATTGAACCCTCGATATTTCCTATTTCTGCCAAGACATTTCCGCTTCTGCGGTCCCGCTTAAGCGGCAAAATAACCGCTTCTGCGGTTTCTCACTAAAGGGGAAAATTCTGCTTTTGCGGACACATGAACGCTCCAGCAGTCCCGTTTCTGCGGTCTCTAAGGGGAAGCCAAAAATTGCTTCTGCGATTAAGAAACCGCTTCTGCGGCTCCGCTTTTGCGGATAGCTGACCGCTTCTGCGGTCTCAGAGAAAAGGGGCCAACTCGCTTCTGCGGCGCAAAGGCCGCTTTTGCGGCGCCGCTTCTGTTCCCAAATCGCAGAAGCGAAAGCAACAGAAGCCTGCTGCAATTTTTTCTTCTAACTTCCAAAACTAACCCGTTGAGCATCCGAAATCATCCCGGGACCCCCGGGACCCCAACCAAAAACACCAATATCACCTAATACCTTATTAGAACTTGTATGAATCCTCAAAATACCTCAAACAACCCCGGAAACCCGATTAAATCAAGGATTCAAGCCTGAGAACTTCAAATTCTAACCAAATACGATTTCGATCAAAAACCTAACCAAACCTCATCCGAATGACCTGAAATTTTGCACACACATCCCAAATGACATGACGGAGCTACAGCAATTTTCGGAATTCAAATCCGACCTTCGGATCAAAAACTCACTATCGGACCGGAAACTTCAAAAATTCAAACTTCGGCATTTTAAGCCTAAAAGAGCTATGGACCTCCAAATAACATTCCGAACACGCTCCCAACCCCGAAATCACCTAACGGAGCTAATAGAACCATCGGATTTCCATTTCGAGTTCGTCTTTATACTGTTCCGAATACAGCCATTTTTAAACTCTTAAACTCTCATTTAGGGACTAAGTGTCCCAAAACACTCCGAATTCTAATACCGAACGTCCCGGCAAACTAAAATAGCAGAAATGAACTTAGAAAAAGCAGTTAATGGGGAAATGGAGTGTAAATTCCAAAAATGACCGGCCGGGTCATTACATAGGATAGGCCGGCCCGCCACACGAAGGGGCCTTAAGATGGCCAACCTGACCCAGCCCTAAGAGGGTCCCGGGCTAGGGCGGGCCAGTCCTTCAATATTCTTTAAGAAAAAAGAATCTCTTTAAATTCTTAAATATTTTTTCGTAACATAGTCGATTAATCATGTAAATAACTTATGTTTGCTTAGAGCGTAAAAAAGATTGATATTTGACGAAAAATATCATAATTGAAATGCAAATTCTCCATTTTTCTAACTCTCCTTTTATAAAGTTACATGAATATTTTCTTAATGTTTTTCTTTCATTTTCCTTAGATTTAGAGATTGCTTAAATAAGTTTAAATGCTGAGGTTTTTAATTTAAGATTAATATCATTTGCTAATTTCATCATTATAGTCCATAAAAATTTTAAATTTCCAGAAATTTGCTAGTGGTCATTTTTTTTTTTTGTATTTAAAAGTGATCTTATTATATACTAAAGAGCAGTATAAATATTAATAGTATATTACAGTAATCCAAACTGATCATTGCCACTTAACGTAATATTTTCTTTTGAAAAATAATTATTATTGGTCAACTATAACTTTTTGAGTTCGTTATTAATTAAGAAAAAGAAAAATTAATTTCGTCATATTACATGCATGTCAAAAATCTAAATTCTAGTTGATATCAAAGGGTAAATGAGCAATCTAAGGTTGGGGAATGACTATTATAGTTAAAAATTTTAGTTTTTACTTTTTAAAATATTAAATATTTGATTGTTAATTAATTTATTAAGTCTTAACCCACGGGTCAGCCCAGACCCAGCCTCGGTCAAGATTCAAGAGTCAGCGGGCTAAGTTGGTCTGGGCTTATATGCCTCAGTTTTAAATGGGTTCAAAAAATCATAGCCCAACCTTACCCAAGTAGCGAGCTGGGTTGGATTGCCTCACGGGCTAAGCCCATTTTAACAGCTCTACCTGGAAGCATGTACTATGTCCACACAAAAAATTTACAAAGATAAGAGTAGATGGCAACGTAATTACTCCCTCCGTTTCAATTTATGTGAACCTATTTCCTTTTAAGTCCGTGCCAAAAAGAATGAATCTTTACCTTATTTGGAAACAATTTACCTTTATGCAATGATTTATAGCCACACAAAATAAAGATGCCTCATTTTACACCACAAGATCAAAAGTCTTCTTTCTTTTTTTAAACTCTGTGCCCAGTCAAATGAGTTCACATAAATTGAAATGGCGGGAGTATATTTTAAGAATAACAGAACAAAATACAATTGGCAAATTACCATGAATTGATTGCAAAGAAAGGGTAACGAAGCATGTTTTCAAAATTCTTATCCTTTTTCTCTTTTTTGATTAATTCTTATCCTTTTTCTCTTTTTTATTAATGATAGTAAATATATTAAATACTATTTCTACTAAATCAAAAAATAGTAAGATACGTAATAATAGGAAATATAAAAGAATGACAAAGTAACTATATTAAAGAATTTAAATACTACTAAACTAAAATATATTTTTTTGAAACTTTTCTTCTTATCTTTTGAAAAAATAAGACTATTTTAGTATTTTTTTTTTCACTTTTAGGAAGAGTAAAAATTAAAAGTAACTAGATAAAATACCAATTAGCTAAAATAAAGGAAAATATTTTTTGTAGTTATCATGTTAAGGTAAATAAATCAAAAAGAAGAAGTTAAAAGTAGGCAAAATTAAAATATTAGATCAAAACAGACATTTAAATACTAAAAATGTATAAAATTTCGAAGAGGGTCAAAAATTACATGTCTACAAATATCTAATCAATTATTAACATTACTTAACAATACCTCTAATATACCTTTATTTACTTTAATTAACAATTTAATGATAAACAATCACTAACATTATTTGTCACAACTACTATTAATATACTTCTATTTAGTATATAATTATCAATGTATAGGCTAATCAATCACTAGCGTTATTTATATAAGGTGCCACTAGTACACTAATACTTAGTGCTATCATCGATGTATATAAGTTAATCAATCACTAATATTACTTACAGATATATTATTAATACACTTATACTTAGCGTAATTATCAATCTACAAGCTACGTTCAATTAATACACGTTTACTTAGTATATTTTCAATGTATATGATAATCAATTGGTAACGTTACTTAAGAATAGCACTAATGCACTTTTACTTACAGTAATTATTGTCATGCCTCTTTTTTCGAAAGATAATAGAATTTTTTCAATTAAAATGATATTATTCGAAATGAGATTAATTATTTAATTTAGAGTAACCACTTTGGATAATTATTATGATGTCTCAAGTCACCGGTTTATTTTAAAATCTCAAATCGAGGAAATTGACTCTATTTATGGTGTGAGAATACAGAAAAAGGGTAAGGAATCATGCTAACCCGGGATATGGTGTGAGGCATTCCCGACTTTCGTGGTTTTAGCATGGTCACTTAACAATTTATACTTGACTTACTAATCTAATTTATTACATGTTTTAAGACTTACGTGCATTTTTTAAACTATCTAATCGTTTTTAATTATTTTTTAATAATTATGAATTTATTTAAACAAGTCGCGATGTCGCGCACTTGCTATTTTGTACACATCGTGAATCCCGCCATGTAGAATGTATCTGTGATTCACAACATATTTATTTTTAATTATTTGAAGTTGATGTCAAGTCACGTGAATGCGCACTGTAGTTGGGATTTACATGTCATTACTATGCTACAGGAATTTTACCCATAATTACAATAATTTATTATTAATCGTGCCTAAAGCAATCAAGAATATTTGAGAGTAGTTAATTCCTAATACTGCTTTGAGATGTGTTGCTGGGTCATATGAATTATGGAGAACCGTTGTGGATGAAATGTGTAAAGATTGAGACAATTCTAAGGTCACTCGACATAAAAATCAATGAATTCGAACTTCAGTTAATTAATCCACCATTTGAGACTCATAAGTTTGGGTAAACGGTGGCTCAGAACTTCTGGGAAATCCCTACGCGCTTTGTATTTTCAAAAGCCAACGATATCATTCAACAACTGGATGACAATATTATAACTCAACAAAATAAATAAATGCTATTAACAATAAACTTACATCAGTTTAAATATTCGTGATTTGCATGAATAGTGATAACAACTAGGTCGGGAATCCAAATTAGAGTAAGAATTTGAGAAGTAAATGCGGAAGCAATAACAACAGGAATTGAACAACTAGAATTAAAGAGACGAAAATAAAGGATATGGGAAAGATTCGAGGAAAGAATTCCAAGAACTTTCAAGAACGCAAGTTCTATAGCCTTGACAAGATCAAAGTAACAACGTCTTGATTTATGGATGAAATCAAACGCCTTTACTTAAAAGCAAATCAAAACAATAGATTCGGATCTTGACCGCTTTACGAGTAACTTGAGACAACAATTAATAACAAATATTAATCGCCTTCTAAGAATACCACAAAGGAATCAAAGATATCACAAAAGAGAAGAAATCTTACTACCTTGAACTATGAACTAGTAAAGGTTGAAAGATAAATCTCAAAAGCACAAGTAACAAAGGTTCAAAAGAACTCTCAAAGTATGATATACTTGATCAATAATGTAGTGTCTTATAAATGAGAAGAACACCCTATTTATAGGAGTACAAAGGCATAAAAATAACTTTAAAAAAACTAGGTGGGGTTGTTGTAAGATCATTACAATTTGGTAGGTGGTGAAAAGTGATAAAATTAGGTGAGGGGCGGCCAAGACCCTTTGGGGCAGATTTGGGCCTTAAAACAACTAGTTTGGGCCATTGGTTTGGACCCCAATTGGGCTCCTTTTGTAACACCTCCATTTGGACCTCTTTTAAGCTCATTTTGAGACCATTTGGTGTACTTCAGGGGCTGATTTTGGTGACTCAATCTTCCTCCTCTTTGACTTCAATTTGAGCCACCAAATAATTGTAAAACTTAGACACTTCTTCTCCTTTGGGCTTGAGCATTTCCTCTATAGTTAGAAGCTTCTTTATTTCATATTGAAGTCCAGCAACCGTAGTCTTCAATTCTTTAGCTTGAGATCTTGTAAATGGCCTTCTTGGAGCATCCAAAACTCCATCCTTATCAGTGATGCTATCATTCCCCTCTTCTTGAAAAGAATTCGTCCCCGAATTCGATCCTACATCAAACAAAGATAAGTCAGCAACATTGAATGTAGCACTTACTTGAAACTCACCAGGAAGGTCTAGCTTGTAAGCATTATCTCCAATCCTTTCAAGGACTTGAAAGGGGCCATCTCCTCTAGGATGCAACTTTGACTTCCTTTTAGAAGGAAATCTTTCCTTTCTAAAGTGAACCCAAACTAAATCACCAGGTTTAAAAATAACTTGTTTTCGACCCTTATTCTTTCTCAAGGCAGTTTGTTCATTTTTCTTCTCAATTGCAAGCCTTGTTTGCTCATGAATTTTTTTCATCATCTCAGCCTTTGTCCTACCATCAAGATTAGCAATATCATTAGAAGGTAATGGTAATAAATCAAGTGGAGTTAAGGGATTAAAGCCATAAACAACCTCAAAAGGAGACATACCTGTAGAAGAATGGATTGTTCTATTGTAAGCAAATTCAATCATAGGTAAGTGATCTTCCCATGAAGTTAATTTACCTTTCAAAACAGCCCTCAACATGTTTCCTAAGGTTCTATTAACTACTTCAGTTTGTCCATCAGTTTGTGGGTGACAAGAAGTAGAAAACAACAATTTAGTGCCTAACTTCCCCCAAAATACACGCCAGAAGTGACTCAAAAACTTAGCATCCCTATCACTAACAATAGTTCTAGGTATACCATGCAATTTGACAACCTCCTTTACAAAAAGATTAGCGACATGTGAGGCATCATTAGTCTTTAAACAAGGAATAAAACGAGCCATTTTGGAGAACCTATCTACCACAACAAATATACTATCCTTACCATACCTTGTTCTAGGCAAACCTAATACAAAATCCATAGAAATATCAATCCAAGGTGAAGTGGGAACAGGTAATGGCGTGTAAAGACCATGTGGTAACACTTTCGATTTAGCTTGTTTACATTCCAAACACTGTGTGCACATTCTTTCAACATCTTTTCTCATTCCAGGCCAAAAGAAATTTTCAGCAAGTATGTCTAATGTCTTTGGGACCCCAAAGTGTCCCATAAGCCCTCCACAATGTGCTTCCCTCACAAATACTTCACGTAAAGAGCAATTAGGGATACACAACTTATTTTCCTTAAAGAGAAACCCATCTTGTAGGTTAAACCTATCAAAAGGACCCAACTTACAATCTGCAAAAGTTTTGCCAAAATCAACATCATTAGCATAAAGTTCCTTGATTTGATCAAAACCCATCAATTTAGAAGTGAGGGTAGAAACTAAGACATACCTTCTTGAAAGTGCATCAGCAACAACATTCTCTTTCCCTTGTTTGTAAGAAATTACATAAGGAAAAGTTTCAATGAATTCAACCCACTTAGCATGCCTTCTACTAAGCTTACCTTGACTCTTCAAGTATTTCAAGGATTCATGGTCAGTTTTAATGACAAACTCTCTTGGCCACAAGTAATGTTGCCATGTGGCTAAAGCCCTTACCAAAGCATAGAGCTCTTTGTCATAAGTGGAATAGTTCAATGTGGCTCCACTCAACTTCTCACTAAAGTAGGCAATAGGTTTAGAATCTTGCATCAAAACAGCACCTATTCCTTTGCCAGAAGCATCACATTCAATTTCAAAAGATTTAGAAAAATCAGGCAATTGTAACAACGGAGCAGAACATAACTTTTCTTTCAACAAGTTAAAAGCATCATCTTGTTCTTTTCCCCATTTAAAAATCTTATCCTTTTTAATAACTTCAGTTAAAGGAGAAGCAATGGTGCTAAAGTCTCTCACAAACCTCCTATAAAAACTAGCAAGTCCATGAAAACTCCTAACTTCAGTTACACTCTTAGGTTTAGGCCATTCTTTAATTGCTTTGATTTTCTCTTCATCAACCTCAACTCCTTTAGAACTAACTACAAAACCCAAGAAAATCACACGATCCACATAAAAAGTACACTTTTTAAGATTAGCAAATAAAAATTACTTTCTAAGAACTTCAAAAACTTGTTTTAGGTGTTCTACATGCTCTTCTAAAGTATTAGAAAAGACCAAGATATCATCGAAGTACACCACAACAAAATTTCCATGAAAATTCTTAAAAACATGATTCGTTAATCTCATGAAAGTGCTAGGTGCATTAGTCAAGCCGAAAGGCATAACTAACCACTCATAAAGCCCATATTTGGTCTTAAAAGCGGTTTTCCATTCATCTCCAGGATTCATTCGAATCTGATGGTAACCACTTTTTAGATCAATTTTACAAAAGATTTTTGATCCATGTAACTGATCCAACATGTCATCAAGACGAGGAATAGGGTGGCGATACTTTACCGTAATCTTGTTGATTGCTCTACAATCCACGCACATCCTCCAAGTTCCATCCTTTTTGGGTACCAATAGGACGGGAACAGAGCAAGGGCTCATGCTCTCTCTCACAAAGCCNTAATTAATAATTAATATTAATCGCGTTCTAAGAATACCACAAAGGAATCAAAGATATCACAAAAGAGAAGAAATCTTACTACCTTGAACTATGAACTAGTAAAGGTTGAAAGATAAATCTCAAAAGCACAAGTAACAAAGGTTCAAAAGAACTCTCAAAGTATGATATACTTAATCAATAATGTAGTATCTTATGAATGAGAAGAACCCCTTATTTATAGGAGTACAAAAACATTAAAATAATAGAGGGGGTTGCTATAAAGTCATCTAAATTAGGTAGGGGGCATTTAGGGTCACAATAGCCATCAATATTAAATGGAGGGGCGGCCAAGACCCTTTGGGGCAGATTTGGGCCTTAAAACAACTAGTTTGGGCCATTGGTTTGGACCCCAATTGGGCTCCTTTTGTAACACCTCCATTTGGACCTCTTTTAAGCTCATTTTGAGACCATTTGGTGTACTTCAGGGGCTGATTTTGGTGACCCAATCTTCCTCCTCTTTGACTTCAATTTGAACCACCAAATAATTGTAAAACTTAGACACTTCTTCTCCTTTGGGCTTGAGCACTTCCTCTATAGTTAGAAGCTTCTTTATTTTGTATTGAAGTCCAGCAACCTTAGTCTTCAATTCTTTAGCTTGAGATCTTGTAAATGGCCTTCTTGGAGCATCCAAAACTCCATCCTTATCAGTGATGCTATCAAATAGTCACCCAAACAACTACACTGCCAATTATACAGAACATCTTCTTGTGCTTAAAATTACAACATTCATACTCCATTGACGAATACAACTTTGGTTAACCTTCACTATGATTCCAATTCCAACGTATGCCTAATAGCTACTGTGAGCACGTGATTTTTTTCACGCTTAATTTACTTCTATAAATTCTTTAGAATTAGAAATTTTCTTTTATTATTTGAATTTTTAGGAATTAATTGCATGACTTTATGTCTTGTTTGCATTTTTGTGTGCATTTTAGTTGCTATAATTCATAAAAAGTACAAAAAATAGTACATTTGCATTTAGAATTCGATTTTATATTTTAGTCAATTAATATTACTAAAACAAGAGAAAAATAACAAAAAATAGTCTTTTCACAATTTTAAATTTTACACTTTACATTTTTAATTATGAATCAGTTAATTAGTATGATCTTAGATTTAATTTGGGTCTTTAGTTTGATGTTACATTTAATAAAATCAGAAAACTCAAGAAAAAAATAATAAATAAATAATGCACAAAATAAAAGAGAAGAAAACAAATAGAAAAATGAAATAAAAAGCATGGGTTAGCAAATGCTTGGGCCAATTTCGTACAGCCCAAACCAAAATCACCAAAAAACCTTCAAAAATCACCCCATGCCCAGGCCCAATCCAGTCTCTAACCCGGCCTGCCCCAGTGGAATCAAAACGACGTCGTTTGGCGTCACACAATCCTGGCCATCAATTTTTTTAATCCAACGGCCACAATCATTTACATAAAATTAGTCTTAACCCTAGAGACATAACCCTCCATCCTCGTACACCGCTCCCTGTAACGTCGGCAGCCCCCACCCTTCTCCTCCGTGCTTCCACCGTCTGCCGCTGCTGGCGGTGCTCCAAATTACCCCAAAAATACACCCAGGCTCTTCTCTTCCTCCTCTTCTCATATCTACCATTAGTTTCGCCCAAATCCTAGCCAAAACTCTCAAATCTTGATTTGAAAAATCCGGTCAAAATCTTACTTTGTCCAAACGGCCCCAAATTCATACCCTACACTCCCCTGACCTCCCTCATCCCTAACCCCTAACCAAAATCACTCGAATTTAAGTGAAACTGAACAGATTTCAAATCTAGGGTTCCTGGGTTTCGAGTCTATTTTGGGAATTTTCAAAGTCGAGTGAGTTTTAGTTAAGATTATAGGCCTATTTTTGACGAGATAGGCGTATAATATTAACTGGAAATCAATTTCGAATGGCATTTCTTGGCAAGTCCTAAATCAGTAAGTTCCCTCCTAATTTCTTCTTTTTTGTTTCGTTTATGGGTATGACTATCTGTGTTCTTTGATGCAATTGTTTAGTTTGCTTCTAGTTTGATTTGAATTTTAGGCTTAGGTCGTTTAAATTTTCAGATTAGCTTTCATTTGTTTTGTTAATTTGTCCATATTAGTTTAATTTTGATTTTCATTTAGATTCATTATTAAGTATTATTTTAATTCTAATCATTAGTTTGATTCTGATTAGTAGTGTAGTATTTTGTTTAAACACATGAGTATTAGCTTTGCAATTTGATCTTTGTTTCCTGTTAGATTTTAGTTTCAAATCTGTTTTGGGTACTGTTTGATTTTGTTCGATTGAATTAATATTTTGTTAGTTTAATTAGTTTAGTTTTGACTGTTCTTCAATTTAGTATTCATTTTTCAAATTAATTAGGCTTGTTGATTGGCTATAGCTGATTTAGATTCACTAGGATTAACTATAGTTAATTTTTAACTCAAGTAAAGGGGTTGTTTGGTTTAGTAATTTCAGGGGGAGTAAGAGTAGTTTAGGCATCTAAAAGGGCTGGTTTGTTAAGAACTAGTAATTTCAAAACCCAAACAAGGGTAGTATAGGTATTTCATAGGTAGAAGAACACCCTAGCGCCTTCTAGAAGGGGGCCTTAGTGTAAGTTTCTACATTTTTAATGCAGTAACTTGGGTAACAAGTCATAAAATTAGGGTCTAATAATTAATTTCTGAAATAAAAAAGGGAAAAAATAGGAAAACTCTTCCAAAACATTCTGCCCCATTTCTTGCCTATAAAAGACATCCCTAGTGCCTTGATTAACAAGTTTGAGGAGCCCAAAAATTCTCCCCAAAACACTCTTAAGTCTCCAGATTTGAAATTCAAATTCAGATCAAAAAATCCTTTAGACCATAGCTTTCTTCCAAAAGAAAGACCGAAAAAAAAACAATAGAAAACTTTCAAAAAAATTACCGTTTCATTAAAATTCTAAGTGAATTTAAACTTTTAGCTGTTTTGACTGGTTTTTCCTAGTTCAATCTCTGGTAATTGAACTTCAGCAGTGTTTCTAGTTAGTTCTCAAGTTGATTTTGGGCTCAATTGAAGCATTTTGGGATCAGCTTGAGTGTTTTGTCATTGAGATCTGTTTCTGGGTACATTTGGGGGTCGTTTGAGCTTGTTCAAGCTGGTTTTGGGTTGAGTTACTAGTTTTCTGTTAGCTCGTTGAATATTTCTGGATTTTTAATTCTTCCTGGGCTGTTGTGGTGCTATTGTGGGTTTTCAACTTGCTTCATTGCTTGGTTGTACTCAATGACTGTTGCTGCTATGTTTACCGTGCTAGTTTCTTCTCAATTTCATTGTATTTCCATTTCCAGGTACATGTGCTTAGCCCTCAAGTCTATGAACTGAGATAAATCTGCTCTTTGAAGTTGATCTCTGAGCTTCATCTGTTTGGTTAATTATGATGTATAAAACAGTAGTTTATTGGATATTCCATGTGGTGTAATAGACTGATATTAGACTGTTTTAATTGTGGACTTTTGATTTTATTCTTATGAACGTATGAAATATGTAGTCAGCAGCTTTAATTTTGTTTGACTTGTGTTATTAGTATAGTGTAGTGTAGTGTAGTGTAATGTAGTTTAGTTTGTTCCAGTAGGTGCAGAAAACAAAGCAAGTTCAATAGTAGTATTGGTCGTGAAATACAGTAGTCCCGCTATTTCGTGTCTAGTTCTTAGTGTAAATTATTAAGCACTCAAATTATTTCCAGGATTTATGAATCTAGCATTATATGGTTTATGTTCGTATGTAGTATTAGGTGAAGTCACATAACCAAGTTGCCTCTATATTGCTGAATCCAATCCATGTTTCCATTTTAAATCTTCGCCTTTATGACTTTTGGGAATACACTAGTAGTCATGAATAGATCAATTTGAGCATGAGACCAAAATAGCAAATAATCAACATCTCGACTAATTGGAATAACTGTATTGTTCTCCTTTGTTATAAGTGTTGGCAGCATTTGGATCAAGTTTTATTAGTACCAGTAGCCATTGGGCCTGATCCATATGGTTTTGTAATTAGCCTGTCCTTAGGCCATTTGGCCTTGACACTTAACAGGCGGCCCAAGACTTGGGCCCAAGCAGCCTGCAGTCTTTCCTTTCTTATGGCCCTGCCATGCGGGCTTTGCTCAAGCCCAAAGATGGCTGGAACCTGAATACAATTAAGAAGATATTAATTAATTAGGATTTCTTTTATTAGTAGAGACATATTAGATAGAAAATCATAGTCTACTTTAGGTCAGACCGTTAAATAACAACGAGATGAGCCTCGCCAAACAAAACAAATAAATTGCGGGGCCCTAAATATTATACTAAAATATCTAGACTTCGGATGGGCCGTTTAGCGAATTTCACGGCCTTCCCCAAAGATAATGGCGTGTTAGTATCTTTAGGCGCGTGTTTTAATAACATTACTTTCCTAAACTCGGTGCACATTTATGTGACCCAAATCCAAATCCCAACGAAGTCGGAATGTGTCGAAAACTACGGGTGCATTTATGTGACGTGGTTCGAGACGCATTTTCATGACGTTGTAATTTTTTTTAAAACTAATAATAAAAGAGATTTAAAGTTAAAAAGCACTTAAGTTAAAATATGTATTAAAATTAGATTTTTAGCCAATTATAATAATTTAAGCGACCGTGCTAGAACCACGAGATCCGAGGGTGCCTAACACCTTCCCTCGTGTCAACAGAATTCCTTATTCATAATTTTTGGTTCACAGACTCCAATTGGGAAGTCGAAATTTTCCTCGATTTGGGATTTAAGTTAAATCGGTGGCTTGAGACACCCAGAAGCCAATCCTTTCCCAAGTGGCGACTCTAAAAATAAATAATCTCAATTCGAATAATGTCACTTTAAATGGAAAAACTCCCTTATACATTTATCCTTCGGGGTAGGTGTGTAAAAAAGGAGGTGTGACAGCTCTGGCGACTCTGCTGGGGACACGAACCCAGAATTTCGATTCAGGGTTCAAGAATTCGAGCTTAGTATAATTATTATATTTGGCTTTATCTGATTTTCTTACATGTTTCATGCTAAATGTGCTAAGTGCTTTACCACTTCGATATTATCTGAATTGTATATATAAACTTTGACGAAACCCTTCTCTTCTCACCTCCGGAGATGTGCTTACTCGTTGAGACTCCCTATTCTGTTAGTGTTATACCTTGAAATAAGAAAGAGGCCGGACAAGTTACTAAGCTAGACGATCTCGCGGGTCCCCGGTACGTAGCCCCCTCCTCGACTCGAGTTGTCCGCTCGGGTACACAGTCTAGAACCTATATCCAGGTTTTGAACCTAGAATAACTCGACCACATGCCGGATCCCTAATAGGACGTTTGTTTGCATCACGTGCATTTGACTTAGCGGAATCAACACAGGGGTTGGGTCCGTCTAGGACAGGTGACCCGAAATAAATCGACCATCTTGATGCATCTTACGTGCTACTTGCGCATTTATTTGCTCGACTGTGCATGTTGACCGGCTTGTATATAATGAGTGAAAAATTGTGAAAAATAGCAGTGTTAGGACTAAGTGAGGAAAATTATTTGTTTGAAAAGGACCCAATACCCAAATAGTACCGAAATGCTGCCGGATTTTTGGAAATATGGAAAAGAAAAAGAGAAAATATTTGAAAAGCAGAAAGACAATTGTTGGTCGAAATAGTTTTAATTTTGGCAAGTTTGCCCGAACTACGCTGGTTTGATTCTCACCGGATGTTGAGATACGTAGGCAACCCTCATCGGGTCCAACCACCCTTTTGCAAAGAATAGCCAAAAATACCAAAATTTTAATTTTTTGTCAAAAATAAATCGGGTGATGCCATTCTTATTTTAAAATAAGCCAAATGTCCCCAAAAGGGCGCCGGAAGGCTATTTTTGCAAGAATAGCCACCCTGAGCCATTTTTAAATGGTTTTCGGGCACAACCTTAAAATCTTCCTCCCAGAAGTGCTGAAAGGCTGTATCTGCAAAACCGAGTCTTTGTTTTCTTAAATAAAATTTTGAAAACTAGCCACTTTTCCATAAGTCATTAAATAACTTTAAATAAATGTGCAGGTTGAGTCAAAATCCCAAAAAAAATATTTTTCTTTCGTGTTAGAAAAAGAGAAAATGAATGAAAATTCAAACAAAAATATTTCTTTTTACTTCTAAAATTCCCAAAGTTCCAATAAAAAGAAAGAAATTTTTAGAAGTCTTTCTTTAAAAAAAACCAAAAAGTAAAATCAAAATCAAAACAAAGGAAATACGAGGGAAATAAACAAAGGAAAAATATGTGAGGAAAAGAAACACAAAGGAAGAAAATAAGGTATCGGGAGAAAAATCATGGCAAAAGAAAAGGAAAAACAGAAAATGAAGGAAAAAACAGAGGAAAAAGATAATGAGAGAAAACGAAACAAAAAGAGAAAGAAAAGAGAAAAGGAATAAGAGAAAAGCCAGGATGACACATGCAACCAAAGCAAACATGTAGATATTCATTTAACTGTATAGGTGCATCACACTCCAATGTGGTTACCTATCTGTTACTTGTTTCACACTAACCATTGTTGCTGTCAATATCTAGCTGAGTGTTTTAGAAACCGTGGTTGGTTTGTGGTAAGCTGGTCTCACACCAATATTTCACCAGATCAAAACGAAGTACAGAGATGTCATCTGAAATGACCCTGCCTGCAATCCCCATACCCGAAGACAGCCCAATCTCTGGGGTCCCGGCCTCTAAATCCTTCACAGCTGAAGAAAACCGAATATTGCACCTGCGATTAATGGAAATGTGGGATGCTTGGAACAATGGAAAGGAACCCCCAAGCACTATCCCCGGATTCCCAGAGTTATTCCCTAGATCTAGAGGTGTTACCACTGTCCCCATCAGCCTCCCAAATATCCATCTGGGGCAACCCACTATGACGGCCAACTTCTTAGGAACACCCTCTGAGGCTCACCCCCAGGTGTTCCCGTCCGGAGTTGCTCCCAACATTTTCACAGCTCCACCATCCTCTGCAACAACCCAACCGTCATTACCGAAGCATGCTTTCGGCCCCTCGGTCTTCACATTCAAGAATCCCATTTTTCAGGCTGACCCTCCTCATTATCCTCAATACACCTACTCTCAGGCACCATATGAGCTTACACCGGGGCAGGACAAAACCCCTAAAGCCCTAGAATAGGATGAAATTGCAAAGAGAATGAGGAGTCTCGAGCAAAGCTTAAAAAATATGCAAGTCTTGAGCGGGCAGAAGAGCGTCTCATATACAGACCTATGTATGTTCCCGCATGTACATTTGTCGTCAGGGTTCAAAACACCAAAATTTGAAAAGTATGACGGACACGGCGACCCCATTGCTCACCTGAAGAAGTATTACAATCAGTTACGGGGAGCCGGTGGCAAAGAAAAGTTGTTGATGGCATATTTCGGGGAAAGCTTAACTGGTATTGCTTCGGAGTGGCATATGGATCAAGATGTCTCACGTTGGCATATATGGGATGATCTGGCCCAAGACTTTGTTCGACAATTTCATTATAACATAGACATTACGCCAGATAGGAACTCCCTGGTGAATCTAAAGAAAAAGCCCTCAGAGAGTTTCCGCGAATATGCAATTAAGTGGCGCGAACAAGCGTCAAAGTTGAAGCCTCCAATGGATGAGTTCGAGATGGTCACTGTCTTCCTGCATGCCCAGGAAGCAGATTATTTTCAAAATATGATATCTGCCATGGGTAAGCCTTTCACAGAGGCTATAAAGATCGGAGAAATGGTGGAGAATGGACTGAAAACAGGCAGAATTTTGAGTCAATCAGCTATTAGAGCAACCTCCCAAGCCATCCAAGGCGGGTCTGGAGGAATGGCAAAGGGTAGGACGAAAGAAGAAACATCCATGGCGGCTTCGGGTGCGAGAAGACACCGCGCTCCTAGACCCATGTTTTCAGAAAGAACCCCTCAGCATTATTACCCTCATCAAGAAATGTCCTATGCTCTACAACTATATGCGATCATGAACGCTCAACCTTTCGCCCGACCGCAGCCATATGCCAACAGAAATCAACCTCCATTCCCAAGAAATCAGCCTCCCCACCAGAACCACTATAATCCTCGACCTCCGCAAAATAACTTCTATCCCTGGGAACCACCCAAGAGACCGAACTTTACCCCAATTGGTGAATCTTACTCTAGTCTACTCTTGAAACTTGTCCAAATGGGTCTACTACAGTCGGTTCCTCAGAACAGACAAAACCCGGCATCACCTGCCTACAGAGCTGGTATCATGTGTGCATACCATTCAGGGGTAGATGGCCATCATAAAAATGACTGTTGGGCTCTGAAACAAATGGTGGAGAACTTAATAGAGCAAGGGAAAATTGTGTTGAAGGATGAGGATATCCCGAATGTGACCAATAATCTGCTGCTCGCTCACAACAACGGGCCAGTAATCGGGATGATTTGTGAAGATAGGGAGTTTGATCCAGCGTTAAAAGCTATAATTTCTATCGCTGATGCGGAAAGAAAGCCAAGGTAACCCCGAAGCAGGAAAAATAGGAGAAGAAGAATAAAGCTGTCAAAATTGAGCCTGAGAAGAAAACTGAGACAAAAGCAGAGCCGGTGCCTCCTAAACACGGGGTTCTTTATGTTCCACTAGGTATCCAAGAGAACCACTAGTTATGAGAACTCCGAAAAAGTATGAACTGAAGACGGGGACACGGATGTATGTGCCAAAAGGGGCCTATGTGGTACGGGGGACAATTAAACCGCCTCGGCTGAGTGAGCCAGTGGTTATTGGACGCACTCCACAGAAGCCCATGACCGACCCCTCTGCAGTGTCGTGGAACTACCTACAAACAGTGGTCACATACAAAGGCAAAGAAATTTCAGGAGAACTTCAGCGTTTTCCATCCAAGAAGTCGGTGAGCGCTGAAGAAGCAGAGGCCTTCTTTCAGAAAATGAAAATGCCGGATTATGAAACAGTAGACCAATTAAGGAAGTGTCCTGAGCAAGTCTCATTGTTGTCACTGGTGAACAAATCTGCCGAACATCAGAAGATCCTTATGAAAACTCTGAACAAAGCATATGTGCCAATCGAGACTTCGGTTGAACAACTTGAAAGGATGGCAGAAAGATTCTTCGCTGTCAACCAACTCTCCTTCAGTAAAAGTGATTTGCCTCCAGAAGGAGCTGCCCACAATAAAGCCTTGCACCTGACTGTCAAATGTGAAGGTTACTATGTTAAGCAGGTCATGGTGGACGGAGGCTCGGGGGTCGACATCTTCCCACTCTCCACTTTGCAAGGAATGGAGATAGGGACGGGAAGGATTCGTCCAAATAATATTTGCGTGAGATCTTTCGATGGTTTTAAAAGAGATACCATCAGTAAAATTTATTTGTTACTGACCATAGGCCCGGTGGATTTCGAGGTGACTTTCCAGGTGTTAGACATGGATACATCTTACAATTTTCTTCTGAGAAGGCCTTGGATTCATGCTGCAGGAGCTGTGCCCTCTACCCTCCACCAGATGGTGAAATTTGAGCATGAAGACTAGGAGATCGTGGTCCACGGGGAAGGTGAGCCGTCCATATATCGTGACCCATCTATCCCATGCCAGGAGGCGAGGGAGGAAAGCGAGCATATTGTCTATCAAGCCTTTGAAATTGTGGTAGCTGATCAGTATGAGGAAGGACATCCATGCCCCCATCCTTTCTTATCTAATGCTTCGATCATGGTAGCCAAAGAAATGATTAGACATGGTTTCAAACCAGGAAAAGGGTTGGGAAAAGCTTTGCAAGGAATATCCGAGTCGGTATTGCTACCCGCAGCAGAAAAGTATTTCAGGATAGGCTTCCACCCTACCCCAGATGATGAGAAATGGGCCGAAGAAATAAAGAAAGAAGGATGGGTTCTGCCACATCCATTGCCACATCTGTATGAGACCTTTGTCAAACCTAAGTATGGCGAAGAAGAAGACGACGAGGTCTTCACGGCTGAGGAAATAGAAGATATCTGCGAAACTATAAAGAAAATGCTTTATGAAACCCACGTGGTTGAGTCAGGGGAAGGGACTAGCACCGCAGAGGTGCTCTATATGGGACCAGATGCTAAACTTCAAAATTGGAAGGCCACGCCATTCCCGATCAGGCAAGAGTCTTGGTAGATTAGCCCTGTCGCCTTTTCTGCATCTTGAGTTGTTTCAGGGTGTAACTCGGATGTTTCTTTTAGTTTCTAATTGCTGAATTCATGAATGTAAACCCTGTTATCTTTCCAAATTTTAAGAAATGAAATCAATATTTCATCGTTCATTTTCTCTTTATTCTTTTCTGATCCTTGTTATTTTCCCTTTTCATTTTTTCTTTTCAGTTATAATAATGCAACTTGAAATAACATGACATGCTTGCAGACTTCATGCCCCGACTCAAACACGATGTCTAACTCTGAAATAATGAATCAAGAACCGAAATATGACGAAGAAGAGGCTTTTAGGGAAATAAACCGAGAATTGGAACAATTTGAGAACAAACCTAAGCCAAATCTGAATGACACAGAACCAGTTAATTTGGGAACTGCCGAAGAAATAAAGGAAACCAAAATAAGCATTCACACATATGAGAAAACTTGAGATGCAATAATCCAACTTCTGTTTCAGTTTAAAGATGTGTTTGCTTGGTCGTATGACGACATGCCAGGACTAAGTGTGGACTAGTGGTGCACAAATTGCCAATTTACCCCGATTGTCCTCCAGTGCAACAAAAGCAAAAAAAGTTTAAAATTGATATCAGTGATAAGATCAAAGAAGAAATCACAAAACAGCTGAAAGCAGGGGTAATCCGAGTGGTCCGATATACTACATGGTTAGCCAATGTGGTTCCTGTGCCAAAGAAAGATGGGAAGACCCAGGTGTGTGTGGACTATCGAGACTTGAATAGGGCAAGTCCCAAAGATAATTTCCCCTTACCTAACATCCACATCCTTGTTGATAACTGCGCCAAACATGAAATACAGTCCTTCGTGGATTGTTATGCAGGATATCAGCAGGTGTTGATGGATGAAGAAGATGATGAGAAGACAGCTTTCACTACACCCTAGGGTACCTATTGTTATCGGGTCATGCCATTTGGGTTAAAGAATACCGGTGCAACTTATATGAGAGAAATGACTGCCATTTTCCATGACATGATGCATCAAGAGATAGAGGTGTATGTGGATGGCGTAATCATCAAGTCCCGAACTCAGAGTGACCACGTTCGAGATTTGAGAAAGTTCTTTGAACGGCTGCGCAAGTATGATTTGAAGCTGAATCCGGCCAAATGTGCCTTCGGAGTTCCATCAGGCAAGCTCCTGGGTTTCATAGTCAGTAGGAGAGGTATTAAGTTAGATCCAACAAAGATAAAAGCCATTCGAGATCTGCCTTCTCCGAGAACTAAGAAAGACGTGATGAGTTTATTGGGCAGGTTAAATTATATTAGTCGGTTCATTGCTCAACTGACTACCACCTGTGAGCCCATATTCAAACTATTGAAGAAAGATGCAACAATCAAATGGACAACTGAATGTCAAGAGGCCTTCGACAAGATCAAGGAATATCTGTCAAATCCTCCGATGTTGGTCTAACCTGAGTCAGGGCGACCTCTCTTCTTGTATCTGACGATGTTGGAAAATTCTTTTGGCTGTGTCCTGGGGCAACACGATATAACCGGCAAGAAAGAGTAGGCGATTTACTATCTGAGTAAGAAGTTTGCCAGCTACGAGGCCAAATATACTTTGTTGGAGAGAACATGTTATGCTCAGACGTGGGTCGCTTAGAAGTTGAGACACTATCTTCAAGCCCACACTACCTACCTCATAACCAGGTTGGATCCTTTGAAATACATATTCCAGAAACCGATGCCCACTGGGAGACTGGCAAAATGGCAAATCCTGCTCACTGATTTTGACATAGTCTATGTCACTCGCACAGCAATGAAATCCCAAGCGTTGGCGGATCATTTAGAGGAAAACCCGGTTGACGAGGAATACCAACCATTGAGCACATACTTCCCAGATGAAGAAGTTTATTTAGTAGAAGCTATCTCTGAAGACACTCGTGCTTGGAAAATGTTCTTTGATGGAGCGGCAAAACACAAGAGGTGTAGGCATTGGAGCAATCTTGATATCACCCAATGGTCAGCACTATCCAACCACAGCTAGGCTCCGATTCTTCTGCACAAACAATACAGCTGAATATGAAGCCTGCATCATAGGCATGAATATGGCCATTGACCAAGATGTTGAAGATTTATTGATCATGGGGTACTCCGATTTGATTATCCGGCAAGCACAGGGAGAGTGGGAGACTCGAGATGTTAAGCTCGTTCCATATCGGCAGCATGTGGAAGATCTCACCAAACGCTTCAAGTCAATAGAGTTCAGGTACATTCCTCGATGTCACAATGAACTAGCTGACGTACTCGCCACTTTAGCTTCAATGCTGCCTTACCCAGGAAATGCCCATATTGATCCCCTGGAAATTCAAATCAAAGAAAGGCACGGTTATTGTAATGCGGTCAAGGTGGAACCCAGCATTTAGCCCTGGTATCATGATATCAAAAAAATTCTGAAAACACAAGAATACCCCGAGCAATCCACTGGAGATCAGAAGAGAACCATTAGATGGCATGAGAGTGGTTTCTTCTTAAGCGGTGATATTTTGTATAAAAGGACCCCGGACCTCAACTTGCTAAGATGTATTGATGTCAAGGAAGCCGGAAGAATTATGCATGAAGTGCACGCAGGGGTGTGCGGACCTCATATGAATAGATATGTTTTGGCAAAGAAAATCCTTGGAGCGGGATATTATTGGATAACCATGGAAAAGGACTGCTTCAGTTTTTTTCAAAAATGCCATCAATGCCAGGTGCACGGTGATTTGATTCATGCACCTCCAATAGAGCTTCATCCGATGTCAGCACCTTGGTCGTTTGTTGCCTGGGGTATGGATGTCATTGGGCCGATCGAACTGAAAGCTTCAAATGGGCATAGATTCATATTGGTTGCAATCGATTACTTCACAAAATGGGTTGAGGCCATCACTCTCAAGTCGGTCACCAAGAAAGCTGTGGTAGACTTTGTGCACTCTAATCTCATTTGCCGCTTTGGCATTCCTGCAACTATTATTACCGACAATGCTGCAAACTTGAATAGTCGTCTAATGGGAGAAGTATGGGAACGATTCAAGATAACATATAGAAACTCTACTCCTTATCGGCCAAAAGCCAATGGTGCCGTTGAAGCCGCGAATAAGAACATCAAGAAGATTTTGAGAAAGATGATTTAGAGATCCAGGAAATGGCATGAAAAGCTGCCTTTTGCATTACTCAGGTATCGCACCACAGTGCGTACATCAATTGGAGCGACTCCGTACTTGTTATTTTACGGAACTAAAGCAGTCATACCTGCAGAAGTAGAAATCCCTTCGCTTCGCATAATAGTTGAAGCAGAAATTGAGGACACTGAGTGGGTCAAAACCCGGTTAGAGCAGCTGTCGTTAATTGATGAAAAATGGATGGCCGCAGTTTGCCACGGGAAGTTGTACCAACAAAGAATGGCCCGTGCCTATAACAAAAAAGTGCATCCCAGGAATTTTGAAGTGAACAGTTCGTGCTCAGACGCATTCTCCCTCATCACCAGGAAGCAAAAGGAAAGTTTGCTCCTAATTGGAAAGGTCCATAAATAATCCGAAAGATTTTGCCAAAAGGAGCATTGTATCTGGGAGACGTTGAATGAAATGATCCTGAAACAGAAGTCAATGCGGATGCACTCAAAAGGTATTATGTCTAGGCCTCCTGGTTTGATAGCTTTTGTGTAATTGAGATGACGAAGGCTTTCTTTCTCGCTACCCCAAACACTATCAATCCTTTGTAAACCCTTTGAGCCGGTTACCCTTCTTTGGAACCCAAAGTACAAAAGAAAAAGAAAACAAAAAAAAGGGAAAAGAAAAGAAAAGAAAAGAAAAGAAAAGGAAGAAACAGAGAAAGGAAAAAGAAAGAGAAAAGAAAAACAAAACAAAACAAAAACAAAAACAAAAACTATTTGCTTGAACTATGTTTGACTTGATTCCGAAAGGATACATAGGCATCCTCTCCCTGAGGTTCAGTCACACCAAAACAAAATCCCAATTTCCCTAAAAAATTGAAACTGGGCCAGATGATATGATGGTTCGATTATGAATCCGCTGAAATGGTTCCAAAGTTGTAGTTCCGCCCAAAATCCTTTTTACCCCAAAGACTTTGTCCAAGTCCTTCCGATCAATTGGCAAAGGCAGGGAAGTGAAAAACGTCATTGTTGGAATCTGACACAACGCAAATTGAGAGAAATAAAATGAGAGAGTCTTATCGGTGAAAATTTTTGGGCACCATAAGGCGATGGTGAGTAGAGAAATAGAGAATGAGAGAGTCCTCTTAGTGAAAACTCGCAAAGAGCACTATCGGGCGATGGTGAGAAGAGAAATGAGAAAGGTCGATTGGTGAAAACCCGCAAAGGGCGCTGCCAGCCGAAAAGAAGACGTCTCATCACTAAAAGAGTCCTGGCAAGGTTCCCTGGTTTTGAAATACAGATCAATGGGTTTACGAGAAGCTGGAAAGTTTGTGTGGGTTGGGCATCCAGTCCAAGAAGCATGTCATGTTCATTTAAAGCCAGCATGCACCCCAAATAAGTCCTTCTTTTCCCCCAAAAGGGACACTTCTCTTTAAACTCATTCGCTTTCCTTTTGTATATTTCTTCCTTGAATCCCTTTCGATTTGACACTAATTCCGGAATTACTACAAAGAAAGGTGGCAGGATTGGTTCTATCGGGCTCCACCTGGCAAAAGCCAAAGAAAATACCCAACTTCAGCGGGTGCGTCAGTCCAATCCCGATTGACCATGGTGATTGATGCTTTCAAAGTAAAGACATTGGAAAAGAAAGAAAATCAAAGGCAAAGGCAGAATAAAGTGAAAAGGCCGGAGCCCACGCAGGCGAGTCATAATGAAACCTTGAAAGTTAAACCCGGTCTGTTTGAAAAGAGATTCACCCTCAAGGCCAACAAGCAGCAAAGTTTTCAACGAAAAGGGGGCCGGGATCAAGCAATTGGGATGATCAAGGTCACAAAACCAACCATTGTTTCAAACTAATAAATTGTTCTTTGATTGGAAACAGGTTCCATTCAAAGCAACCATGCAAGAAGCAGGTGTGGCCCAAAAGAAATGAAATGCGTAAGCGCTAAAACAGATTTGCAGCAGGAAAACGACCAAAGGGAAGTTTTCCCAAAAAATTCTAGCATGCGTTTTGCTAAATAAAAAGGAAAATAAAAAGAAGAA
Organism: Nicotiana glauca; assembly: GCA_026770625.1. Lineage (NCBI taxonomy): Eukaryota > Viridiplantae > Streptophyta > Magnoliopsida > Solanales > Solanaceae > Nicotiana > Nicotiana glauca. The sequence continues at coordinate 23,054 of MU689932.1, forward strand.
GAAAAGAAGAAGAAAAAGAAGAAGAAGAAAAGAAGAAAAATGAAAACCCCAAAAGAGAAACAAAGCATGGTAGCATAGGATCCCATTCCTTAAATATCCCGGCCAAAAAATCGAGGATCTCCCGGCCAAAAAACCGAGGAGCTTTTATCTTTCCAAATCCCGACAAAAAATCGAGGATCTCCCAGCCAAAAAATCGAGGGGCTTTTTCTTTCAAAATCCCGGCCAAACAATGGAGGATCTCCCGGCCAAAAAATCGAGGAGCTTTTTCTTTTTAAATCTCGGCCAAAAAATCGAGGATCTCCCGGCCAAAAAACTGAGGAGCTTTTTTCTTTCCAAATCCCGGCCAAAAAAACGAGGATCTCCCGGCCAAAAAACCGAGGAGCTTTTTCCTTCCAAGTCTAGACCAAAAAATCGAGGATCTCCCGGCCAAAAAACCGTGGAGCTTTTTCTTTTCAAATCCCGGCCAAAAAAATTGAGGATCTCCCGGTCAAAAAACTGAGGAGCTTTTTCTTTCCAAATCCCGGCCAAGAAAAAAAAGTCGAGGACCTCCCGGCCAAAAAACCGAGGAGCTTTTTCTTTTTAAATTCCGGCCAGAAAACCGAGGATCTCCCGGACAAAAAATCGAGGAGCTTTTTCTTTCCAAATCCCGGCAAAAATTGAGGATCTCCCGGCCAAAAAATCGAGGAGATTTTTCTTTCCAAATCCCGGCCAAAAAACCGAGGATCTCCCGGCCAAAAAACCAAGGAGCCTTTTCTTTCCAAATCCCGGCCCAAAAATCGAGGAGTCTTTCCTTCCCAAATCCCGGCCTAAAACCAAGGATCTCACTACACAGTCCTGATTTGAATGCTTAGATATGTGTCACAACTAACTCACGATATTTTCCTAGTGAAAACTGTGGCAGAAAAATTTCGTTCGTTTGTTTGTTTTGGTATCTTATGCAGGTCGATCTCAAGACACAGGGTGTGAGACAACCGATGAAATGAGTCTCAATTCAGAATCAAGAAAAGAAGAAAAGAACAAAAAGAAATGAACTCAAATGTGAAACAAGTAAGGGTGCGGATCGCTCAAAACTTGATTGAAGTCACAAGCTCCGTTGATCCTATTTTGAACTAATGCTGCATGACGAAGTAAACACCTACAACTTACGAGCATCAAGATACAGATCAGGGTCCACAGCAAAATCAGCTAAGACTCAAGATCAAGTTTCAAGAAAATTATAGATAGGAATCTTGTAACTCATAGTTGATAGGCATAGCTAGCTTGGCTTTGATTTTAATTTTAGTGTAATAAGGAGGTCAGCAAGCAGTAGCAGCAGCAACAGCAGTGAAATTCACAGCACCTGGTAGTCCCAGCTACCAAACCATCCAGAACTACACTGACCTGATTCTTTTATAGCCAATGATATGTAGGAAACCTCTGAAAAAAGGTTCGGTAAAACTCTTTCAAAAAATGCTTCTCATGGAGTGCCGAGCGGGCAAAAATCCTTCATAGTGCTCATTATCTTTGCCCGAAAACCCTTCGTGTCTTCGAGCAAACAGGGTCAGCTGTGAGCACGTGATTTTTGTCACACTTAATTTACTCCTATAAATTCTTTAGAATTAGAATTTTTCTTTTATTATTTGAATTTTTAGGAATTAATTGCATGACTTTGTGTCTTGTTTGTATTTTTGTGTGCATTTTAGTTGCTATAATTCATAAAAAGTACAAAAAATAGTACATTGCATTTAGAATTCGATTTTATATTTTAGTCAATTAATATTACAAAAACAAGAGAAAAATAACAAAAAATAGTCTTTTCACAATTTTAAATTTTACACTTTATATTTTTAATTAGGAATCAGTTAATTAGTATGATCTTAGATTTAATTTGGGTCTTTAGTTTAATGTTACATTTAATAAAATCAGAAAACTCAAGAAAAAATAATAAATAAATAAAGCACACGATAAAAGAGAAGAAGAAAACAAATAGAAAATGAAATAAAAAGTATGGGTTGGCAAATGCTTAGGCCAATTTCGTACATCCTAAACCAAAATCACCAAAAACCTTCAAAAATAACCCCACGCCCAGTCCCAATTCTAACCCGGCCTGCCCCAGTGGAATCAAAACGCCGTTTGGCGTCACATAATCCTGGCCATCAATTTTTTTAATCCAACGGCCACAATTGATCCTTACATTTACATAAAAATATTCGAAAATTAGTCTTAACCCTAGAGACATAACCCTCCATCCTCGTACACCCCTCCATGTAACGCCGGCAGCCCCCACCCTTCTCCGCCGTGCTTCCGTCGTCCACCGCTAGCGGCGGTAGCGGTGCTCACAATTACCCCAAAAATACACCCCAGGCTCTTCTCTTCCTCCTCTTCTCATATCTACCATTAGTTTCACCCAAATCCTAGCCAAAACTCTCGAATCTTGATTTGAAAAATCCGGCCAAAACCCTACTTTGTCCAAACGGCCCCAAATTCATACCCTACACTCCCCTGACCTCCCTCCCCTAATCCCTACCCAAAATCACTCGAATCTAAGTGAAACTGAACATATTTCAAATCTAGGGTTCCTGGGTTTCGAGTCTGTTTTGGGAATTTTCAAAGTCGAGTGAGTTCTAGTTAATATTATAGGCCTATTTTTTACGAGATAGGCATATAATCTTAACTTGAAATAAATTTTGAAGGGCATTTCTTGGCAAGTCTGAAATCAGTAGGTTCCCTCCTAATTTCTTCTTTTTTTGCTTCGTTTATGGGCATGACTAACGGTGTTCTTTGATGCAATTGTTTAGTTTGCTTCCAGTTTGATTTGAATTTTAGGCCTAGGTCGTTTAAATTTTCGGATTAGCTTTCATTTGTTTGTTAATTAGTCCATATTAGTTTAATTTTATTTTCATTTAGTTTCATTATTAAGTATTAGTTTAATTCTAATCGTTAGTTTGATTCTGATTAGTAGTGTAGTATTTGGTTTAAACACATGAGTATTAGCTTTGCAATTTGATCCTTGTTTCCTGTTAGATTTTAGTTTCAATTCTGTTTTGGGTAATGTTTGATTTTGTTCGATTGAATTAATATTTTGTTAGTTTAATTAGTTTAGTTTTGATTGTTCTTCAATTTAGTATTCATTTTTCAAATTAATTAGGCTTGTTGATTGGTTATAGTTGATTTAGATTCATTAGGATTAACTATAGTTAATTTTTAACTCAAGTAATGGGGTTGTTTGGTTCAGTAATTTCAGGGGGAAGTAAGGGTAGTTTAGGCATCTAAAAGGGCTAGTTTGTTAAGAACTAGTAATATTAGAACCCAAACAAGGGTAGTATAGGCATTTCATAGGTAGAAGAACACCCTAGGGCCTTGTAGAATGGGGCCTTAGCGTAAGTTTCTGCATTTTTAACGCAGTAACTTGGGTAACAAGTCATAAAGTTAGGTTCTAATAATCATTTTCTGAAATAAAAACGGGGGAAAAATAGGAAAACCCTTCCAGAACATTCTGCACCAGATTGGGGAGGTGGCCTATATGCTTGCTTCGCCACCCAGCTTGTCGGGAGTTCACCCGGTGTTCCATGTTTCTATGCTCCGAAAGTATGTTGGGGACCCGTCTCATGTGTTAGACTTCAGCAAGATCCAGTTGGATGAGTACTTAACCTACGATGTGAAGCCAGTGGCTATCTTGGTCGTCAGGTTCGAAAGTTGAGATCAAAGGACATAGCTTCGGTTAAGGTGCAGTGGAGAGGTCGGCCCGTGGAGGAGGCCACTTGGGGGACCAAGCAGGAGATGCAGAGCAGATATCCTCACTTATTTGAGACTCCAGGTATGTTTCTTGACCCGCTCGAGGACGAGCGTTTGTTTTAGTTGGGGAGGATGTGAAGACCCAGCCCGTCGTCACGTGAGTTACCGCCCCATTTCCCCCATATTATGCTTCACTATGATTCAATATTAGTATTTGAGTTGGTTGAATAGAATTGGATTGGTTTTAGTTGGAAATGAGACACTTAGTCTCTTAAAGGGGAGCTTGTTTTGGAAAGTCAACTGGAATTTGACTATTTAGTTAGAGGGCTCGGATGAAAATTCTGATGATTCGGTTAGCTTCGGGGGATGATTTGTGACTTACGAGTGCAATCGTAATTGAATTTGGAGGTCCGGTGTAGAATTAGGCTTGAATTGGCTAAGCTTGAATTTTGGCGAATTCCGGTGGGTAAGTGAGATTTTGATCCGAGGGTCAGAATGGAATTCCAAGAGTTGCAGTAGCTCCGTTAGGTGATTTTGGACAGGTCTACAAATTTTCAGGTCATTCGGACATCGTTTGGTCGGGTTTTGATTGAATGCGCATTTCGTAAGTTTTGATGAAAACTAGGCTTGAATCCGATGTATTTATTGGTTTTATCGTTGTTTGACGTGTTTTGAGGATTGGAAAAAGTTTGAATAAGGTTATGGGATGTGTTGGTGTTTTTGGTTGAGGTCCCAGGGGCCTCGGTGTGATTTCGGGTGGTTAAACGGGAATTTTGGAAGGATGTTGCAGGTCTGAAACTTCTGCCTTCTGTTGTTTCTGCATCTACGGAAAAGGAGCAGCAGAAGTGGTTCCGCAGATGCGGTGGGAAGGTCGGATAAGCGATCAGGCATGGCCCAGGGCAATTCTGCAAAAGCGGACTAAGGGGTTGCTTCAGCGGTTCCGCTTAAGCGGATAATTCACCGCAGAAGCGGTCGATGGAGGACCGCAAAAGCGAATTCTGAGTCGCATAGGCGGTCCCACGAATTTTTAAGTGAGACCGCATAAGCGGTCCATTTGTAGCATAAGCGGTACCGCAGGTGCGGTTAAATGACCGCAGAAGCAGAAATCGGGCTGTGTTTAATGAACAGTGTTCGCAATTTTCAGAAGTTAAGAAAATATTTGGGACTTCGACTAGGGTTGTTCTTGGGCGATTTTGAGGAGAAATCGAAGGAGCTCCATCAGGTAAGAACGATTAGCCTCGGAATATGTTATTTTGGTGTAAAAACATTGATTAATCACTGAATTTCAAGGATTTAAAGGTTAAAAATGGAGGTTAGGGCTTGAAAACTCAAGAGAGTTTAAATATGAGTTTGGAGGGGCAAACGAACTCCGATTTTTGTAAATTTGATATGTATAGACTCGTGGTGAGATGAGGAATCTAGTGATGTAAATTTTAGAATTTTTCGAGAAGTGGGTACGGGGCTCGGGTTTTGCCAACTTCGTGATTTTTAGTATTTTTCGACTAATTTCGATTAGGTTATGTTTCTTTAGCATATAGTAATGTATTCGTTGTGGTTTTGACTAGATTCGACGCGCGAGGAGGTCGATTCAAGAGGAAAGGGCATTGTAGACTAGTCTACGGCTGGTTTAAGGTGAGTAATAGATGTAGATGATGACCTGAGGGTTTGAAACCCCGGTTTCTCACATTGTGATGTTGTATTGAGGAGAGACACGTACTCTATGGTGAGTGCGGGGTCGTTTGTGGATGGAACTATGGCTTAGTCCATCCGAGTGATGTCTATACTGTGTTATTGACAAGAAATTGGCTGGTAAACATCCTACTTGGATTGTTAGGAACATGTTTGGGTTGCGTGCCAACTATTTGGATCCCTTAGGGATTATTATCACTGTTGCCATGAAATTGAGCATGTTTCCATGATATCAGTCCTGAGTTAAGTACTGTCTATAAATGATTAGCAATCTTCTAAGGTTTTAAATCACTTAAACTATAATACCTGTTAAAAATGGAACCGAAAATGGTAAACTTGATTGTGCCTGTGTGGCTTGCATGCATATATAACTGGACTGATTGTGGACCGGGCTGCACGCCGCAGCGAATGCTACTATGTCATTGCGCTTGGGCTGTAGGAGCCCTTCCGGAGTCTGAACCCCCACAGTGAGCGCGGGTACCCAATGGATCGGGCTGTACGCCGCAGCGGTCATGTGCATTGCATTGCATTCATGCATTGATATCTATTTGTTTATATGTCGTTGATTATTGTTGTTTCATCGTTTAATGTGCTAAGTGGTTAGTTTCAGCTTTGCATTGTGGTATTTCGGGATTTCTTACTTTCAGCCATTATATATGTCTATTACCACTGAGTTGGAAGTACTCACTTTACTCCCTACACCATGTGTGCAGATTCAGGTATTCCGGAGACTTAGCTGAGCAGTCGCTGTCTTCTAGAGTTTTATCAGAGTTGTCGAGGTAGCTGCCTGACGTTCGCAGGACCCGACTTCTCCCCTTTTACTCAGTTTTATTTCCGCTTTCCAGACTTATGTATTTTCAAATATTTGTTACTCCGTTGTTTAGAGGCTCTAGACTCGTGACCCCAGATTCTATTGGGAGTGTTTTGTAGGATATTTCAGTCTGTTCTGTATTATTTTTATTATAAACATCGATTTATTATTTTTAAACTATTATATTCCCTTAAATTTCGGTAATGAGTTATCAGGTTGGGTTCGTGAGTGATAATTGGTCAAGCTGGCTTAGCTATATGGTTGGGTGCCATCACGACCGGGATTGGGGTCGTGACAAGTTGGTATCAGAACCTAGGTTACTAGGCCTCACGAGTCATGAGCTGGTTAGTAGAGTCTCGCGGATCGGTACGTAGACGTCCGTATCTATCCTCGGGAGGCTACAGAACCTGTAGGAAATACTTCACTTTCTTGAAATTCTTGTCGTGCGACTTTGTTGGTCCGAGAACTAAATTTTTGTATTCTATTCTATCGCAGATGGCGAGAACTCGTGCTACCGGACGTGGCGGACGACCACCTTTGGCACCCGCTAGGGGTCGTGGTTGCGATCGTGATCGAGGCGGACCAGTAAGGGCAGCACCTGCAGACCCACCTGCTGCCCAGGTTCAGGACCAGCCTCCAGCTATAGATGCTCCAGCAGCACCTGTTCAGGCACCAGCAGTGCCCATTGTGATTCCTGGTCTTCAGGAGGCTTTGGCTCTGATCTTATCCGCCTGCACTGGCCTGGCTCGGGCCGTATCAGCCACTACTGCAGCAGCTACTTCTCAGACCGGGGGTGGTCAGCAGACCCCCACTGCTCGCACACCCGAGCAGGATGTCCAGGGATTTCAGATACCGGGAGTTGCACTAGTTGCCCCAGTTGCACCAGTTGCCCTAGTTGCACCGGTTGCCCCTATTGCACCAGTTGCCCCAGTTGCACCAGTTACCCCAATTGTGCCAGTCGCACCAGCCCCAGATTTTGTGGTTCCGGCTATGCCAGATGACGAACAGCATCGACTGGAGAAGTTCGGCAGGCTCCAGCCTCTGACGTTCAGTGGTACACAGGGCGAGGATGCCCAGGGATTTCTGGACAAGTGTCAGCGTATGCTTCACACTGCAGGGATATTGGAGTCGAGTGGAGTAGCTTTTACTACTTTCCAGTTCTCAGGACCTGCATTTACTTGGTGGGAGGAGTTTGAGAGGCGTAGGCCTGTTGGAGCAGCGCCCCTTACTTGGCAGCAGTTCTCCACTCTTTTTCTGGAGAAATATGTACCGCAGTCTTGCAGGGAGGAGCTGCGTTGTCAGTTTGAGTGGTTGCTTCAGGGGACATGAGTGTGACCCAGTATGACTTGAGGTTTACGCAGCTAGCTCGACATGCTACTTAGATGATCCCGACTGATCGGGAGAGGATTAGGAGGTTCGTGGATGGCCTCAACTATCCCATTCGTATTTTGATGACTAGAGAGAGGGTTGTGGCCGCCTCGTTTGAGGAGGTAGTTGATATGGCTCGTCAGATTGAGACAGATCATCGTCGGGAGCGTGAGGAGAGGGGGGCTAAGAGGCCTCGAGGTTTAGGTAGCTTTAGCGGTGCTCCGTCTAGGGGCCAGTTCCAGCGCAGCAGAGGTTGTTCCTTCAGGCCTCCTCAGTCAGTTCGCACAGAGCCCAGTGGTGCTTCTTCAGGCCGTGGTCACCAGGGTTATCAGCAGGGCCAGTCTATACTTAGTGCCCTTCCAGTTCATAGTACTACTCCTGCTTCTTCAGCCCAGGGTTCATCTGCAGCAAGGGGTTCCCTTCAGTCCCCTTCTCCAGCTCCAGGTCGTTTCTACGAGTGTGGTGAGTTGGGTCATATGAGGAGACAGTGTCCTCGGCTCTGTGGTAGGCAGTCCCAGTAGAGGGATCAACCCTCATCTTCTGCTCCTGTTTCTTCAGCACCCCACCCAGTCAGCTAGGAGTGGGGGCCAGGTAGCCAGAGGTCGCCCCAGGGGTGAAGACCGAACTGGTGGTGGTCAGGCTCGATTCTATGCTCTTCCAGATAGGAAGGACGCCATTGCATCAGATGCTGTCATCACAGGTATTATCTCAGTTTGCCACAGGGATGCGTCTGTCTTATTTGATCCCGGATCTACCTATTCCTATGTATTTTCATATTTTGCTCATCATTTGGGTACGACCCGTGGTTGTCTTGCCTTGCCTGTGCATGTATCTACCCCGGTGGGCGATACTATTATTGTGGATCACATTTATCGATCTTGTCTTGTTACTGTTGGGGGTCTAGAGACCCGAGTTGATTTATTATTGTTGGGTATGGTAGACTTTGATGTGATTCTGGGTATGGATTGTCTATCTCCATACCATGCTATTCTGGACTGTCATGCCAAGACAGTTACGTTGGCTATTCCGGGTATTCCGAGGATTGAGTGGCGATCCTTCTTAAAGGCACAGTGGATGGTTGGGAGAGGATGTCTATCATATTTAGCATTTGTGAGAGGTGTTGAAGCTGAGACTACTAGTATTGATTCTGTGCCCGTTGTGAGAGAGTTTCCGGATGTGTTTCCAGCAGACCTGTCGGGCATGCCACCGGACAGGGACATTGATTTCGGTATTGATCTGGTGCCGGGCACTCAGCCCATCTCTATTCCTCCCTATCGTATGGCACTAACAGAGTTAAAGGAATTGAAAGAGCAGCTTCAGGAACTCCTAGAAAATGGGTTCATTCGCCCGAGTGTGTCATCGTAGGGTGCACCGGTCTTATTTGTAAAGAAGAAGGATGGCACAATGAGAATGTGCATTGATTACAGACAGTTGAACAAGGTGACAGTGAAGAACAAGTACCCACTACCCCGTATTGAGGATTTGTTTGATCAGCTTCAGGGAGCAAAGGTATTCTCTAAGATTGACCTCCGATCAGGCTATCACCAGCTGAAGATTAGGGATTCAGACATTATGAAGACGGCTTTCAGGACGAGATATGGGCACTATGAGTTTCTGGTTATGTCATTTGGGCTGATTAATGCCCCAGCCGCATTCATGCACTTGATGAACAGTGTATTTTGGCCGTATCTGGATTCATTTGTGATCGTGTTTATTGACGATATTCTGGTGTACTCGCGTAGCCAGGAGGAGCACGCGCAACACTTGAGGGTGGCATTGCAGAGATTGAGAGAGGAGAAGATTTATGCAAAGTTCTCCAAATGCGAGTTCTGGCTTAGTTCTGTGACTTTTCTGGGACACGTGGTGTCCAGTGATGGTATTCAGGTTGACCCAAAGAAGATTAAGGTGGTGCAGGGTTGGCCCAGGCCATCCTCAGCTACTGAGATTCGGAGTTTCCTCGGTTTGGCGGGTTATTATCGTAGGTTCGTTTAGGGTTTTTCATCTATTGATTCGCCTTTGACGAAGTTGGCGTAGAAGAATGCGCCATTTGAGTGGTCGGATGAGTGCGAGGAGAGCTTCCAGAAGCTCAAGTCAGCTTTGACCACAGCTCCGGTACTAGTATTGCCATCAGCTTTAGGTTCTTACACGGTGTATTGTGATGCTTCGAGAGTTGGGATCGGTTGCGTATTGATGCAGGAGGGTAGAGTTATTGCTTATGCTTCTCGTCAGTTAAAGCCCTATGAGAAGAACTACCCTGTTCATGACTTAGAGTTGCCTACTATAGTTCATGCCTTGAAGATTTGGAGGCACTATCTATATGGCGTATCTTGTGAGGTGTTCACTGACCATTGCAGTCTTCAGCACTTGTTTAAGAAAAGGATCTTAATTTGAGGCAACGGAGATGGCTTGATTTACTCAAGGACTATGATGTCACCATTTTGTATCATCTGAGAAAGGCCAATGTAGTGGCCGATGCTTTGAGCTGAAAGGCAATCAGTGTGGGTAGTTTGGCGTACATTCCAGTTGGGGTGAGGCCCTTTGCAGTTGACGTTCAGGCCTTGGCCAATCGGATGGTGAGGTTAGATGTTTCTGATCCCAGTCGGGTGTTGGCTTGTGTGGTATCTCGGTCTTCCTTATATGATCGCATTAGGGAGCATCAGTATGATGATCCACATTTGCTTGTCCTTAAGGACAGAGTTCAGCATGATGATGCCAGGGATGTGACTATTGATAGTGATGGTGTGTTGAGAATGCAGGGCCGGATTTGCGTGCCCAATATGGACGG
>MU689932.1:35019-65263 GCA_026770625.1 Nicotiana glauca
TGTGGTATCTCGGTCTTCCTTGTATGATCGCATTAGAGAGCGTCAGTATGATGATCCACATTTGCTTGTCCTTAAGGACAGAGTTCAGCATGATGATGCCAGGGATGTGACTATTGATAGTGATGGTGTGTTGAGAATGCAGGGCCGGATTTGCGTGCCCAATATGGACGGGCTTCGGGAGTTGATATTAGAAGAGGCCCATTGCTCGCGGATTCTATTCATCCAGGTGCCGCGAAGATGTATCAGGATTTGAGGTAGCATTACTGGTGGAGAAGAATGAAGAAGGACATTGTGAGTCATGTAGCTCGGTGCCTCAACTGTCAGCAGGTCCAGTATGAGCATCAAAGGCCCGGTGGTGTGATTCAGCACATGGATATTCCCGAATGGAAATGGGAGAGGATTACTATGGACTTCATGAGTGGTCTCCCTCGGACAGCGAGGAAGTTTGATTCAGTTTGGGTGATTGTGGATAGGCTGACCAAGTCCGCGCACTTCATTCCGGTGTGTACCACCTATTCTTCGGAGTAGTTAGCGGAGATTTTTATTCGGGATATTGTACAGTTGCATGGGGTCCCAGTTTCTATTATATCAGATAGGGGTACTCAGTTTACCTCTCAGTTCTGGAGGACTTTTCAGCGAGAGTTGGGTTCACAGGTAGAGTTGAGCACAGCGTTTCATCTTCAGACAGACGGCCAGTCCGAGCGTACCATTCAGATATTAGAGGATATGTTCTGTGCCTGTGTTATTGATTTTGGAGGTTCTTGGGCTGATTACTTGCCTCTTGCAGAGTTTGCTTAAAACAACAGCTATCAGTCCAGCATTCAGATGGCACCGTATGAGGCCTTATATGGGAGACGGTGTAGATCTCCAGTTGGTTGGTTTGAGCCCAGCGAGGCTAGGTTATTGGGGATAGAATTGGTCGAGGATGCCTTAGATAAGGTAAAGGTGATTCAGGAGAGACTTCGCACAGCCCAGTCATGTCAGAAGAGTTATGCGGACCGGAAGGTTCGAGATGTATCTTATTCGGTGGTTGAGAAGGTCTTGTTGAAGGTTTCGCCTATTAAAGGCATTATGAGTTTTGGAAAGAAAGAGAAGCTGAGTCCACGGTTCATTGGACCTTTTGAGATACTTAGGAGGATTGGGGAGGTGGCCTATATGCTTGCTTTGCCACCCAGCTTGTCTGGAGTTCACCCGGTGTTCCATGTTTCTATGCTCCAAAAGTATGTTGAGACCCATCTCATGTGTTAGACTTCAGCACGATCCAGTTGGATGAGGACTTAACCTACGATGTGGAGCCAGTGGCTATCTTGGGTCGTCAGGTTCGAAAGTTGAGATCAAAGGACATAGCTTCGGTGAAGGTGCAGTGGAGAGGTCGGCCCGTGGAGGAGGCCACTTGGGAGACCGAGCAGGAGATGCGGAGCAGATATCCTCACTTATTTGAGACTCCAGGTATGTTTCTTGACCCGCTCGAGGACGAGCGTTTGTTTTAGTTGGGGAGGATGTGACGACCCGGCCCGTCGTCACGTGAGTTACCGCCCCGTTTCCCCCATATTATGCTTCACTATGATTCAATATCAGTATTTGAGTTGGTTGAATAGAATTGAATTGGTTTTAGTTGGAAATGAGACACTTAGTCTCTTAAAGGGGAGCTTGTTTTGGAAAGTCAACTGGAAGTTGATATTTAGTTAGAGGGCTCGGATGGAAATTCTGATGATTCGGTTAGCTTCGGGGGATGATTTGTGACTTAGGAGTGCAATCGGAATTAAATTTGGAGGTCCGGTGTAGAATTAGGCTTGAATTTTGGCGAATTCTGGTAGGTAGGTGAGATTTTGATCCGAGGGTCGGAATGGAATTCCGAGAGTTGCAGTAGCTCCGTTAGGTGATTTTGGATAGGTCGGCAAATTTTCAGGTCATTCAGATATCGTTTGGTCGGGTTTTTGATTGAATGCGCATTTCGGAAGTTTTGATGAAAACTAGGCTTGAATCCGATGTATTTATTGGTTTTAGCATTGTTTGACGTGTTTTGAGGATTGGAACAAGTTTGAATAAGGTTACGGGGGCCTCGATGTGATTTCGGGTGGTTAAACGGGAATTTTGGAAGGAAGTTGCACGTCTGAAACTTCTGCCTTCTGTTGTTTCCGCATCTGCAGAAAAGGAGCCGCAGAAGCAGTTCTGCAGATGCGGTGGGAAGGCCGCATAAGCGTTCAGGCATGGACCAAGGCAATTCCGCAAAAGCGGACTAAGGGGTTGCTTCAGCGGTTCCGCTTAAGCGGATAATTCACCGCAGAAGCGGTCGATAAAGGACCGCAAAAGCAGATTCTGAGTCGCATAAGCGGTCCCACGAATTTTTAAGTGAGACTGCATAAGCGGTCCATTTGTCGCATAAGCAATACCGCAGGTGCGGTTAAATGACCGCAGAAGCGGAAATCGGGCATGTGTTTAATAAACAGTGTTCGCGATTTTCAGAAATTAAGAAAATATTTGGGACTTCGACTAGGGTTGTTCTTGGGCGATTTTGAGGAAAAATCGAAGGAGCTTCATCAGGTAAGAACTATTAGCCTCGGAATATGTTATTTTGGTGTAAAAACATTGATTAATCAAAAATTTCAAGGATTTAAAGGTTAAAAATGGAGGTTAGGGCTTGAAAACTCAAGAGAGTTTAAATATGAGTTTGGAGGGGCAAACGAACTCCGATTTTTGTAAATTTGATATGTATAGACTCATGGTGAGATGAGGAATCCAGTGATGTAAATTTTAGAATTTTTTGAGAAGTGGGCTCGGGGCTCAAATTTTGCCAACTTCGTGATTTTTTGTATATTTCGAGTTATTTCGATTGGGTTATGTTTCTTTAGCATATAGTAATGTATTTGTTGTGGTTTTGACTAGATTCAACGTGCGAGGAGGTCGATTCAAGAGGAAAGGGCATTGCGGACTAGTCTACGTCCGGTTTGAGGTGAGTAATAGATGTAGATGATGACCTGAGGGTTTGAAACCCCGATTTCTCATATTGTGACGCTGTATTGAGGCGAGACACGTGCTCTATAGTGAGTGCAGGGCCGTTTGTAGATGGAACTATGGCTTAGTCCGTCTGAGTGATGTCTATACTGTGATATTGACGAGAAATTGGCTGGTAAACATCCAACTTGGATTGTTAGGAACATGTTTGGGCTGCGTGCCAACTATTTGGATCCCTTAGGGATTATTATCACTGTTGCCATGAAATTGAGCATGTTTCCCTGATATCAATCCTGAGTTAAATACTGTGTAGAAATGATTAGCAATCTTCTAAGGTTTTAATCACTTAAACTATAATACCTGTTAAATGGAACTGAAAATGATAAACTTGATTGTGCCCGTGTGGCTTGCATGTATATATAACTGGACTGATTATGGACCGGGCTGCACGCTGCAGCGAATGCTACTATGTCATTGAGCTTGGGCTGTAGGAGCCCCTCCGGAGTCTGAACCCCCACAGTGAGCGCGGGTACCCAATGGATCGGGCTGTACGCCACAGCAGTCATGTGCATTGCATTGCATTCATGCATTGATATCTATTTGTTTATCTATCGTTGATTATTGTTGTTTCATTGTTTAATGTGCTAAGTGGTTAGTTTCAGCTTTGCATTGTGGTATTTCGGGATTTCTTATTTTCAGCCATTATATATGTCTATTACCACTGAGTTGGAAGTACTCACTTTACTCCTTGCACTATGTGTGCAGATTTAGGTATTCTAGATTCTAAGCTGAGCAGTCGCTATCTTCCAGAGTTTTATCAGAGTTGTCGAGGTAGCTGCCTGACGTTCGCAGGACTCGACTTCTCCCCTTTTACTCGGTTTTATTTCCGCTTTCCAGACTTATGTATTTTCGAATATTTGTTACTCCGTTGTTTAGAGGCTCTAGACTCGTGACCCCAGATTCTGTTAGGAGTGTTTCGTCGGATATTTCAGTCTGTTCTGTATTGTTTTTATTATAAACATCGGTTTATTATTTTTAAACTATTAAATTCCCTTAAATTATCGGTAATGAGATATCAGGTTGGGTTCGTGAGTGATAATTGGTCAGGCTTGCCTAGCTATATGGTTGGGCGCCATCACGACCGGGATTGGGGTCGTGACAAAAAACCAAAAAAAAATAATAGAAAACTTTCAAAAAACAACCAAAAAAATTACTGTTTCATTAAAATTCTAAGTGAATTTCAACTTTTAGCTGTTTTGACTGGTTTTTCCTAGTTCAATCTCTGGTAATTGAACTTCAGCAGTGTTTCTGGTTAGTTCTCAAGTGGATTTTGGGTTCAATTGAAGCATTTTGGGATCAGCTTGAGTGTTTTGTCATTGAGATCTGTTTCTGGGTACATTTGGGGGTCGTTTGAGCTTGTTCAAGCTGGTTTTGGGTTGAGTTACTAGTTTTCTGTTAGCTCGTTGAATATTTCTAGATTTTACTTCTTCCTGGGCTGTTGTGGTGCTATTGTAGGTTTTCAACTTGCTTTATTGCTTGGTTGTACTCACTGACTGTTGCTGCTACTTTATCGTGCTGATTTCTTCTCAATTTCATTGTACTTCCATTTCCAGGTACATGTAATTAGCCCTCAAGTCTATGAACTAAGATAAATCTGCTCTTTGAAGTTGATCTCTAAGCTTCATCTGTTTGGTTAATTCTGATCTATAAAACAATAGTTTATTGTATATTCCATGTGGTGTAATAGACTGATACTAGACTGTTTTAATTGTGGACTTTTGATTTTATTCTTATGAACGTATGAAATATGTAATCAGCAGTTTTAATTTGGTTTGACTTGTGTTATTAGTATAGTGTAGTGTAGTGTAATGTAGTTGAGTTTGTTCCAGTAGGTGCAGAAGACAAAGCAAGTTCAATAGTAGTATTGGTCGTGAAATACAATAGTCCTTCTATTTCGTGTCCAGTTCTTAGTGTAAATTATTAAGCACTCAAATTGTTTCCAGGATTTATGAAACTAGCATTATATGGTTCATGTTCGTGTGTAGTATTAGGTGAAGTCACATAACCAAGTTGTCTCTATATTGCTGAATCCAATCCATCTTTCCATTTTAAATCTTCGCCTTTATGACTATTGGGAATACACTAGTAGTCATGAATAGAGCAATTTGAGCATGAGACCAAAATAGCAAATAATCAACATCTCGACTAGTTGGAATAACTGTATTGTTCTCCTTTGTTATAAGTGTTGGCAGCATTTGGATCAAGCTGTATTAGTATCAGTAGCCATTGGGCCTGATCCATCTGGTTTTGTAATTAGCCTGTCCTCAGGCCATTTGGCCTTGACACCTTAACAGGCAGCCCAGGACTTGGGCCCAAGCAGCCTGCAGTCTTTCCTTTCTTATGGAACTATCAAAAGGTTATAATTGGTCAAAGAATTATAAACCGGTGCAGGTAAAAAGAGATACGAGGCAAAAAGATAAAAAGAGGTGCGAGACAAAAGGGAGAAAAAGAGATACGAGATCAAAAAGGAGGTACGAGATAAGAGGCTCGGAAGCCCCGTCTCTATTTGAGTGTAATTACGTACGAGATGAGAGAAGGATAACGAACTTGGTCAATTAAGAAGATAAAGATATAGCATTTCAAGGGAAATAAATACCGAAGCCGTTAAGGAATATCTGTATTCAATGTAATGATTATGTAACGCAGCATTTAATGTCATTAAATATCCATAATAACCTTATTATGACGTAGGTGTAACGTACATTTTCAAAGATTCTCCAAAGAGACCTATAAAAGGAGAAATATGTAATCAGTGGAAGGACAAATGACTATTGAAATATACTCTGGTTTACCAGCTTTCATATTCGAGTACTTGAAAATCATTTTCTCTATTTATTTTTTGATTATCAGTAACCCGATTCTTCTAAATTCTAGATTTGACTAAAAGTCTATTTTTTGGTTAAACAAGGTTGTTTTTGCACTCACTTTTCTATGTCATTATAATGGTATTTCGCTGATACTTGTCACTTTTCCTTTTTTATTGCAATTACTGTATTGTTAGTCATATCGCGTAGATATCATATTTTGTTGTTTCTATACTTCTACTTGTTTTGTTTATTAGACCAGTGGGTGTCTTGACTGTTCCTCGTCACTACTCCTTCGAGGTTAGTCTTGATACTTACTGGGTACCACTATGGTTTGCTCATACTACACTTCTATATTTTTTTATATATAGATCCAGGTATTGATCATTAATAGCTATGCGGATTCTTGCCGAGGAGACTCAAGGAAACCCTGCTATTGTGTTCGCAAGCTTCAGAGTCACCTTCCTGTTTTGTATTCACACTATTGTACTTATTTCCATACAGTTGTAGAGCTTATGACGTGTACCGCCAGTTTTGGGAAACTGTAAATTCTATAGAAATTTCCATTTCAAATTGTTAGATGTTCTTCAATTATTGTTGTTAATCAGAAAATGTTAGGCTTACCTAGTTCATAAGACTAGGTTCCATCACGATACCCAAATTGGGGAAAAGTTGGTTCGTGACATCTAGCTATCAAGTGACTATCAAACATTCATCCAGAGAAAAACAAGAAATGTGAAGACGATCATTAAGACACTTTAAATCACTTGTCGTGGTTCTGTGTTCTTCAATTGACAATTGTGACCAACTGCTGGTCACAATTGCCAACTGATTAATCTCCTGCAATGACCAAACTTCAAAATAACACACAAGCATACTTCAAATCTGATTAGTGAATAGCAGAGCCGGCTCAACCCCAAGGCTACTAAAGCCAAGACTTTAGGCCCCAAAAATATAGGGCCCCAAATTTTATTCATGTTATATATATAATAAGTATATATTAAATAATTATTTCTGTAATTCTTTATAATGATAAGTAAATCTTGTGATAAATCATTTACTATGTCAATAATCATTATGACATAGTTCCCAATATTATACTATTTTATCGGGAGAATTTGGATGAGCTATAACAGATAAATAGCATTAACATTTTTGCCTCCAAAGGCCTCTAATAACGAATTAGCTTTAGGCCCCCAACTCCATTAAGCCGCTACTGGTGAATAGGCATGAATCCACTAGATAGCCAATAAGTAAAAACTTTGGACAAGAAGTTCATGAATAAAGGCGTAATATCATGAATCAGGAAGAAAATAACAAATTTAGGTAGGTTCACAGAATATAGTGTAATTAAACAAACCCTTCATTCACTAAGGAGCATGAAAGAGTTACAAGGCAGCAATGAAAATTACCTAGCAACAAAGAGGAAATATTGACTAAATAAAAGCCTGAGTTGAAGACTAAGGGTCAGCAACACATAAACAAAAAATCAACAGCTCGGTCAAAACTTGAGATTCCCAAAAAATACACAGCAAATGAATAGGGATCAAATATAGCTTCGAACCCCTTTTTTGGTTTTTGAGTTTTCTTGTTCTAGTTTTTCAAAGCTATATTTTAAGTGCGTGTTGAGTGAAGAATCAATTAAGATGTGTGTTCTTTCTTTAGAAAAATGCAGAACGAGAGTGCCTGAACTTTCTAATTGAAAATGCAAAAGATGAAGGATCCCTAATGGGTGTATGAGTGAGTTTTATATAATATGAGTATGCACAAAAGATGGGACCTTATCTGAAAATGTCCAGCCCTAAGAATAAGGAAAAAACATCTTTTTAACAGATTTGGACAGTTGTCCTTTTTAGATATTCTTTTCTTATTCTCCAACCTCTTAACTTCTAAAATTAACCCTTCCACCCAAATCTGACCTAATTTCAGTTGTCTTATTGCATTTTGATCCCTCTCCTAATTTCTAAATACTTCGTTAAGCTGTAACAACCCAGATTCCTTTAGTCTAAGACCCTAATTTACCCTTATAAAACCCCTGCATTTACCCTTTTAACAAGACTAAAGTCTGGACCATCTGGCCAACAGGCTCTAGCCCTTTGTTGGAATTCCTGTCTAATGGGCTGACATGTTAGCACGTCAGGCCAAAAACCTTTAACAAAGAACCCTCGCAACAGATTCAGACTAGTTCAAGCAAAGCAAATTAATTCAACTAATTAATTCTCAATTTAACTACTAAACACAAAATCAATTATTGTTAAATCATACTTGAATTAATATGCTAAGACCAACAAAATCAACAATTAGCAAATCTTTAAAAAAAGCTTAGCTAAAAAACTAGAAGATCACATAATCATGAGTAAATTATCAATTAGACAAATGATTCCTAACAGACTATCGGTGTAATAATTATTTCAAAGCTAAATGACCCAAACAAGAACAACAAGGAAAAGCGTGGAAAAGAAGGTAATTATAACCTTACCACCCCTAAGTAAACATAAGCGAGGAGACCAATGACGTTTACTCCACATAATCTGACTAACAAAGATTAACCACCTAACGTCTTTTCCTCCAAGAAATTTGGCTTGAAATGAAATTCTAGCTGGATTTTCTTGGAAGAAAGGAATCATGAGAGTCAAGCGGCCAACAAAACATATCGACCAACTCGAAAAACCCCATAAACTCAGGCGCTGAAAACAAAAGAAGACAAAAACTCTAGGGTTCTACTTCTTAGATCTACAAATTAGGCAAACCTATTGGGTTTTAAGGGAAACGAGTAGGGGATTAGGAATGAGGAGGGGGAGGAGATTGTATGGTGATAAAATGGGGTCATTTGGTGTGGTTCCACCGCCATAGGATAATTTTTGGCGGCGACTTTAGGATTTGGGCAAGAGAGGAGTAACATATGGGGAAATGAAAGAGGGTTCTACGATCTTGGGGTCCAATTCGGACAGTTATAAGTGGGTGAAGGGGTTAGTTCTGAGTCGTTGGATGGGAGAGATGAACGGCTCAGATCTCTTAGGCTCAAACGAGGTCGTTTTGGGTTATAGGGGATGGGGGATATGGACCAGGTGTGGGTTAGATCTGGGTGAGATTTTGTGAGGCAATTTTGTGAACTAGGCTGCTGAAAATACTTTGCCCAGTTCGAAAAAGGTAAGCAAATACCCCTTCTTTCTTTTCCTTTCCTTAATTTCACATTTTAACCAAATTAATCCAATTGAATCCATTTTGCCAAGATGGACTAATTAGTAATTAAACTAATTTTTAAATTAAAATTAAATTATTTAATTACCAAAAAACAAGCTAATGTAATTTAACTTTTTATGATCTTCAATTATTAACTATGCAATTGATATGTGATTAAATTATAAACATAAAACTAAAATATAAAATGCAACAAGTGAAAACTAAAAAATATTTTGTTAAGTTTTAGGATTTTAAAATATTATCTAAATATGCATGAATGCAACTAAATGCAAATAAACAAAGAGAAATTCTTAAAACTTCTAATAATCAAAAGATACCTAGAAAGAATTGTTTTTTGTGGATTTTTTAAGAGTAATTTAGGTAGGGCAAAAATTATATGCTCACAATTATCAATTTATAAGATAAATAATCACTAATATTTTTTCACGGAAATGATTAATACACTTCTGCTTAGTGTGCAATTATTGATGTATATGTTAATCAATCACTAACAGTAGTTAAGGATACTACAAATTCCCTTTTACTTTGTGTAATAATAAGTTTTTAAGCTAATTACCACTAATATTTGTAATCAATATAATTACCATGAATACAGTTTCACTAAGTGTAATTATCAATAAATAGGCTAATAAATTCTAAGATAATTAGTAAACACTTACCGAGTGACTTATCGGCGCTTCCACTGCTATTATTTAATAAAAAATACAAAATAAATATGTATAAGATTATATATTTAAATCACTGACATAAGTCTATCGGTACTGTAAGAACAAAATTCAAAATAATTGTAAATGCAATAGAGATTGAGTCCATCGATAATTTTATTTTCTTTTTCATCAATTTTTTTTTAAGTGCACCGAGAGAGACCGTTGGTACCGTAAAAAAAATTCAAAATTATAAATACTAAAAGTTGCAAGAGAAGTCATCTGTAAATTACCGACGAAGCCCATCGGTACATCCAATTAAATTTTGACCGGTCAAAGTGTCGTTATTTACCAAGAGTCATCTATCAATTATTTTTAGAAAAAAATTAGAAATTAAAAAGTTCAAAAGTACCGAGGGACTTTGACGAGAAGTCCCTCGGAATAGCGACACGTGAAAGTTCGTCAGTAAACAACAGTTTTTTAGTAGTGGATCAACTATTCCTTGTGTTTATAGGATTAAGGAATTATTGTCGCATGTCACCTTAGGCAAATTCCACACTGGAATGGAAGAGGAAAGTGATGAGCTTTATAAGGCATGACGTAAGATCACATGGTGCGCACGCTTTTGGGGCTCGAGTTGGCGAAGCTCAAAAGACGAAGGGGGAAAACAGTTAGCCACTAATTAGAGATGTCTTTACTTTTTAGCCACTGTTTAAAATATATTTACTCTTTAGCCAGTACTTAACAAATTTTTATCCATCAAATACTCTTATACTAGACATGGGTGTTGTGTAAATATTAAGGATATGGTGTCCTTAACTTCATGAATGTTCTGTAAATATTAAAGACAAAGTGTCCTGCGTTTGCACCTTCAACTATTAAATTTTAGGACATCATATCCTTAACTTCATATATGTAGTGTAAATATTAAGGACATGGCGTCCTTAACTTCATGTATAGTGTAAATGTTAAGGACATAATGTCCTTAACTTGTATTTTCACCTTCTGTTGTTAAACTTTAGGACCTTATGTCCTTAACTTCATAAGTGCAGTGTAAATTTTAAGGACATGGTGTCCTTAACTTCATGTTTGCAGTATAAATGGTAAGGACATAACGTCATTAACTTTATGAGTGTTATGTAAATATTAAGGACATGATGTCTTAACTTCATAATACTATGTAAATATTAAGAACAAAGAGTCTTGTATTTGCACCTTCTCTTGTTAAACTTTATGACATCATGTCCTTCATTTGTGCAGTGTAAATATTAAGGACATGTCGTCCCTAACTTCATGTGCATAGTGTAAATGTTAAGGACACCATGTCCTTAATAGTTACACAACACTCATGAAGAAAGGGTAAAACATCTTTTCATATTAATTTTAATAGAGTAGTGACTATTTTTGCTCAGCATTAAAAATATTGGATAAAAACTAAATACTATGTTAAGAAGTGGCTATCCCACGCCATTTCTACAAAGACAAATATGTACGGCCCTAGGATCAAAGCGAACAATACGTTTCATGGGCTTGGATATTTTCGTTCCTATACACCATTTAAAATATTATTACGTAAAATATCCAAGTTTTTGTATTTGCCCGACCTAAATACGTTTTAGCTAAAAAAATATATACAATCCACCTTAAAATCTCTCAATCCATTATTAGTGCCTTCAATCAAGGGATTTAATTATACTCTTTTTCTTTTTTTTTTTCTCTCCTCTCTTCCCTTTTCTCCAGATCGAACTTATATTTTTTCTCTCCTCTCTCTACTCTTCCAAACTTATGAGAATCTTTGGAAGGGGCGAGATCCTCCTCTCTTTTTGGATTGCGAAGCAAAATCGAAGTCATAGAGTGAGTACCACAAATGAACAAGAAACTGATTGCATTTTATTTGCACTGTTATAGCCTATAATGAAACTAGTACTGCCACGACCCGGATTTTTTACCATCGGGAGTCGTGATAGCGTCTACTAGTGAAAGTTAGGCAAGCCAACTAATTGAACTATTTGACATATCTTCCATTTTTATTTTATTTAATGACTTAGCACCAACAGTTTATAGCAATATAATTTAACAAGCGGAAGAAATAAATTTCAAGTTAACAGTAGTACTAATACCATACCATAATAAAACCACCCAAGATTTGATGTCACAACTTCACAGACTGTCTAAGAGTACTACAAATAAAGGTCTGAAAGAAATAACAAAATACTATCTTCGGAACTACATAAGAGAAGCAGGAAAAATAGATAGAGGGAGACGCCAAGGCCTGCGGAAGCCTGCAGGACTACCTCGGGTCGCCTGGTAAGCAAGACGCTGAAACCTCACTGCGGTCCGAAATCTGCAGCACTGGGATCTGCACAAAATAGTGAAGAGTGTAGTATCAGCACAACCGACCCCATGTGCTGGTAAGTTCCTAGCCTAACCTCGGTGAAGTAATAACGAGGCTAGGACCAGACTACCAAATAAACATGTGCAGTTACATAATATACAGCGAAATCAAAACAGAAATAAACAAGTAAAGATGGGAGGGGGTACATGCTGCGGGGTATATCATATCAACAGTAAATCAAGAACAAAACATAAGGACAACTTAGAATTCACAGCAAAACAATAAGGAACTTGTATCCCATCCATAAACACTTTGTATCAACAATTGTTGCGGCATGCAACCCGATCCCAACATATAACAACACTTTTGCGGCGTGCAACCCGACCCAATCATATCATTGTTGCGGCGTGCAACTCGATCCAAATATCTCATTGTTTCGGCGTGCAACCCGACCCAAATATATCATTGTTGCGGCGTGCAACCCGATCCAAATATATCATTGTTGTTGCGTGCAACCCGATCCAAAAATATATCATTGTTGCGGCGTGTATTCCGATTCAAATATATCATTGTTGTAGCGTGCAACCCGATCCAATCATATCATTATTGCAGCGTGCAACCTGATCCACATATACAAATAACAACAACCATAACAAGAATCCCGGCAAGGGATCAATAAGGAACTACACTATCCCGGCAAGGGAATCGACAGTATAGGTAACTACGCCCTAGCAAGGGGGAAGCAGCTATAACCAAACTTGTTCCAACATCTAACTACCTCAGCTAACAATACTCAGTCATAAGTAATCACAAGAAATAAGGGTAAGGAAATAAATGAAATTACAGTAAAAACTCGGTAAGGGAACAATAGTACAACAATCAAATCCCAGCGATGGAACAATATCAAAACATCAACATCCCTGCAAGGGAGACAATATAATAACCCTCTTCTCTCCTCATTTTCACATTTACTTCATAACTCACTTCACACTTGAGCCAATGCTTTATAAGATTCAATTGCCAATCATACTTCCACAGTTTATTTTACAACTTGAGCCAACGCTCTTCACTATTCAAATACCAATATTACTTCCACAAGCCTTGCTCAACAATAGAGATCATCACATAAGACATGAACAATTAAAACGGAGTCACATTAATCATAGTATAAGACCCACGACCATGTTTGACGCCAACGTATAGATACTCGTCACCATGCCTATACGTCGTTTTCAAAAAATAGCACATAGAAAATTGGACACAACTCTTAATCCCTCAAGCTAAGGTTAGACGAAACACTTATCTCGATGCCACTAACATAGTTCAAGCCTCAACTATAGCTTTACCTCGTGATTCCACCACCAATTTGCTCGTATCTAGTCATAAGTTACTTAATTAAATCAATGGAAGTCAAACATTAGCCCCGGGCCCACATGGTCAAAACCCGAGGTTCATACCAAAACCGAACTACCCATTCACCCATGAACTCAAATATATAATTTATTTTGAAATCGGACCTCAAATCGAGGTCCAAATCCCCATTTTTTGAAAAACCTAGGCTCTACCCAAAATACTCAATTCCCCTCATGAAAATCATTGATTTTGAGTTGAAATCATGTTATAAGATGTTAATGATTGAAGGAAACTAGTAAAAATTGACTTACAATCGATTTGGAAGAAGAGTTGTTCTTGAAAAATCATCCTACGGTGTTTTTATTTTGAAAAGATGTGAAAAGGGGTTGATTTTCGGCTAAGCATAAAAAGTTGTAGGTTGTAGATATGGGAATTGCAAACAGGGGTTCGCAATTATGAACCCTTCATTTGCAATCAGTAATGTCGCATTTACGACTGGAGTCTTACATTTGCGACTAAGGGGCCTCCCAGGCATGCGTCGCATTTGCGACTAGAATTTCGCATTTGCGAAGAAAGCTGCCCAGGCCTCCTCTCGCATTTGCGATACATGGCTCGCATTGCAAAGCCTACAGGTCTGAAACATACCAGCATTTCTTAAGTTGAAATTTTCACTCCGTGGCCTAAACTCACCTGAGCCCTCGGGGCGCCAAACCAAATATGCACCCCAACCTAAAAACATCATACGGACTTATTCCTGTAGTTAAATCACCAAAAAAAACGTCATGAACATCAAATTAAACCTCAAGATTAATAAAATTTCCCAAAACTTCTTGAACATCCAATTTTGCATTTAAGGTCTGAATCACGTCAAATGGATTCTGTTTCTTACCAAAATTTACCGACAATACATATAAATCATATTGAACCTATACCGAACGCCAGAACCATAATACGAAACCGATACCATAGGTTTCATATAATATATCACTTTCAATAAACCTTTATATTTTTCAAAAAATAATTTCTTTCAAAATTTCATTTCTCGGGCTTGGGAACTCGAAATTCGATTCCGGGCATACGCTCAAGGCCCATATTTTCCTACAGACCCTCCAGGACCATCAAATCACGGGTCTGGGTCCATTTACCAAAAATATTGACCGAACTCAACTTAATTTATTTTAAATCTATGTTTTATCATTTTTCATATATAGAATTTCAGGCTATGCGTCCGGACTGCGCACACAAATCGAGGTGATGCTAAAAGAGGGTTTTTAGGCCTCAAAACAAAGAATTTAATTTAAAAATAAGTGATGATATTTTGGGTCATCACATCCTCCACCTCTAAAACAACCTTCGTCCTCGAACGGACATAAGAAGGAAGTATCTGAGTCGGGAAAAGGATGGGGATAACGGCTCCGCATATCTGACTCGGACTCCCAGGTTGATGCCTCAGCGGGCTGACCTCTCCACTGAACATGAATGGAAGGAAAACTCTTTAATCTAAACTGACGAGCCTGCCGGTCTAGAATAGCTATCGGCTCCTCCTCATAAGATAAGTCCTTGTCCAACTGGACAGTGCTGAAGTCTAACATGTGGGATGGATCGTTGTGATGCTTCCGAAGCATGGACACGTGAAACACTATATCCACGGGTGATAAGCTCGGTGGCAATGCAACTCTATAAGTCAGCTCTCCCACTCGATCATGAATCTCAAATGTCCAATGAACCTGGGGCTAAGCTTGCCCTTCTTCCCGAATTTCATCATGCCCTTCATTGACACTCGAAGCAATACCCGCTCACCGACCATGAAAGCCATATCTCTAACCTTGCATCGGCATAGCTCTTTTGCCTGGACTGAGCTGTACGAAGCTTGTCCTGAATGATCCTAACCTTGTCCAAGGTATCCTGTACTAGATCTGTACCCAACAACCGAGCCTCTCCCGGCTAAAACCATCCAACTGACGGCCGACACTGCCTACCATATAGAGCCTCATAAGGAGCCATCTAAATACTCGACTGGTATATGTTATTGTATGCAAACTCTGCTAAAGGCAAGAACTGATCCCACGAGCCTCCAAAGTCAAGGACACAATCTCGGAGCATATCCTCCAAAATCTGAATGGTCCACTCGGACTGCCCGTCCGTCTGAGGATGAAACACTATGCTCAACTCAACCATTGTGCCCAACTCTCGCTAAAATGCTTTCCAAAAATGTGAGGTAAACTGCGTGCCTTGATCCGAAATGATAGACACGTGCATACAATGAAGATGAACAATCCCTTGAAATAATAGGAGACTGCTACAGGAATGAAATATGCTGACTCGGTCAGCCAATCCACAATAACCCAATCTGCATCGAACTTCTTTAGAGTCCGCGGAAGTCTAACAACGAAGTCCATAGTGATACGTTCCCACTTCCACTCAGGAATCTCAATCTTCTGGAACACACCACCAGGCCTCTAATGCTCGTACTTAATATGCTGACAATTTAAACACCGAGCCACATATGCAACAATGTCCTTCTTCATTCTCCTCCACCAGTAATGTTGTCGTAAGTCCTGATACATTTTGGAAGTGCCCGGATAAATAGAGTACCGGGAACTATGGGCCTCCTCTAGAATCAACTCCCAAAGTCCACCCACATTAGGCACACAAATATGACACTACATTCTCAAAACTCCATCATCTACTATTGTGACCTGCTTGGCATCTATGTGATGCACCATGTCCCTGAGGACACATAAATGAGGATCATCATACTGCCGATCTTGGATACGCTCTAATATAGAAGAGCGAGCAACTATGGAAGCTAATATGCGGCTGTGCTCAGAAACGTCCAACCTCACAAACTGATTGGCCAAAGCCTGGACATCCAAGGCAAGCGGTCTCTCACCAACCGAAATACACGCCAAACTGCCCATGCTGGCTGACTTCCTCTTCAAAGTATCAGCCACCACATTGGCCTTTCCCAGATGATATAAGATAGTGACATCATAATCTTTCAATAGCTCCAGCCACCTTCTCTGCCTCAAATTTAACTCCTTCCGTTTGAACAAATACTCTAAACTCTTGTGGTCTATAAAAATTTCACATGCCACGCCATATAGATAATGCCTCCAAATCTTCAGCGCATGAACAATGGTTTCTAACTCCAAATCATGGACTGGATAGTTCTTTTCATAAATCTTCAACTGGCGTGAAGCATATACAATGACCTTGCCATTCTAGATCAACACCGCACCAAGCCCAATACGAGATGCATCACAATAAACTGTATATGGGCCTGAACCTGTGGGCAAAGCCAACATTGGTGCCATAGTCAAGGCTATCTTGAGCTTCTGGAAGCTCGCCTCGCACTCATACGACCATTTAAATTGGGCACCTTTCTGGGTCAACCTAGTCATCGGGGTTGCAATAGATGAAAATCCCTCTATGAACCGACGATAGTAGCCTGCCAAACCTAAGAAACTCCGGATCTTTGTGGCTGATATAAGTCGAGGCCAGTTCTTAACTGCCTCTATCTTCTTTGGATCTACCTGAATAGCCTCTGTTGAAACCACATGCCCCAAGAAAGCAACTGAACTCAACCAGAACTCACACTTTGAAAACTTTGCATACAGCTAACTATCTCTCAGAGTCTGAAGAACCACTCTCAAGTGATGCCCATACTCCTCCTGACTGCTGGAATAAATCAAGATATCGTCAATGATGACTGTCACGAATGAATCCAGGTAAGGCCTGAACACTCAGTCCATCAAATCCGTAAAAGCTGTTGGGGCATTCGTTAGCCCGAATGACATCACCAAGAATTCATAATGCCCATACCGAGTGCGGAAAGTTGTCTTAGGAACATCGGATGCCCTAATCTTCAACTGGTGGCCGCTCGATCTCAAGTCGATCTTAGAAAACACTTGTTCACCCTGAAGATGGCCGAATAAATCGTCAATCCTCTCCAATGGGTACTTATTCTTGATTGTGACCTTGTTTAATTGCCGGTAATATACACATTCTTATTGATCCATCCTTCTTCTTGACAAACAACACCGGTACACCCCACGGTGAGACACTGGGTCGAATGAATCTCTTATCAAGCAAGTCTTGCAACTGCTCCTTCAACTCTTTCAACTCAGGTGGGGACATGCAATATGGCGGAAAAGAAATGGGCTGAGTGCCCAGAGCTTGGTCAATGCAAAAATCAATATCCTTGTCGGGTAGCATACCTTGGCAGGTCTGAAGGAAATACCTAAGGAAACTCACGAGCTACAGGCATAAAATCAATGGAAGGAACCTCGGCACTGGAATAACGAAGGTTTTCCAAATAGGCCAAACACCCCTTCTCGACCATTCATTGAGCCTTCATATATGATATAACACTATGGGTAGAATGACGAGGAGTCCCTCCCCACTCTAAACGAGGTAAAACAGTAAGGATAAGGTCACAGTCTTTGCATGACAATCTAAGATTGCGTAGTAAGGTGACAATCAGTCCATCCCCAGTATGACATCAAAATCGACCATGTACAACAGTAATAATTCTGCTCAGGTCTCAAGACCCTCAATCACAACCATGCAAGAACGATGAACATGATCTACCATGATAGAATCACCCACAGGGGTGGACACATAAACCGGAGTACTCAAAGAATCACTAGACATGACCAAATACGGCGTGAGATAAGATGACACATAAGAGTAGGTAAACCCTGGATCAAATAGCACTGAAGCCCCCCTGCTACAAACCAAAATAGTACCTGTACCTCCACCTCTTATACCTCTACCTCCACCTCTAGCACCTCTAGCTGACTGAGCGGGCTGAATGAGTCCCTCAATGAACCTCCTCGCTTTCTCTCTCTGCGGGAAGTACAAGAAGAGCATGATGGGTCAAATCATTAAACATGGTCTCGTACTGGGTAATAGTCATAGAACTCTACTGGAGATGCTCAAACAGCCTTGAGTAGATCTCTCTCTGAGTGATAGTACGAAACTTCTCCAAAAATGGCTGAGAAAACTGATTCCAAGTCAAAGCTGATGACCTAACTGTCTAGCCAGACAATAATCTCTCCAACAAGTTTTGGTGGATCCAGACGGGCGAAGAGTAGCGAAATCGACCCCATTGGTCTCCATTGTCCCCATGTTCCTGGGAACCTCGAGACACCTGCCTAAATAATCTTGGGGTTCCTCAAAAGATGCACTGCTGAAAGTGGTAGTGAAGAGCTTGGTGAAACTTATCCAACCTCCAAAAAGCCTCCAAAGATGTAGCTGATCTATCACTCGTCTGTGCTTCTGCTCGGACAAAGAAGCAGTGCATGACCTTACCATTCGTGAAGGAACATGAGTGGAAAACTAGCATTGAGAAATCAAGTCGCACGATAGGAAAGAATAGATGTGAAGTTTTTCCTAACTCGGTAACCTCTGGGGATAAATACAGACATCTCCTTACCGATCCTTCATACTCTACTAAGCTTGTCTATGAACTGTGAGACCCATGTAACCTAGAGCTCTGATACCAACTTGTCACGACCCAGATTTTCCACCCTCGGGAGTCGTGATGGCGCCTACTAGTGAAAGCTAGGCAAGCCAATTAACTGAACTATTTGACCTGTCTTCCATTTTTATTTTATTTAATGACTTAGCACCAACAATTTATAGCAACATAATTTAACAAGCGGAAGAAATAAATTTCAAGTTAACAGTTCTACTAATACCATCCCATAACAAAACCACCCAAGATTTGGTGTCACAACTTCACAGACTATCTAAGAGTACTACAAATAAATGTATGAAAGAAATAACAAAATACTGTCTCTGGAACTACATAAGAGAAGCAGGAAAGAATAGATAGAGGGAGACGCCAAGGCATGCAGACGCCTGTAGGACTGCCTCGAGTTGCTTGGTAAGCAAGATGCTGAACCTGATTGCGGTCTAAAATCTGCAGCACTGGGATCTGCACAAAATTGTGCAGAGTGTAGTATCAGCACAACCAATCCCATGTGTTGTTAAGTGCCTAGCCTAAGCTCAACGAAGTAGTTATGAGGCTAGGACCAAACTACCAAATAAACCTGTACAGATATATAATATACAACAAAAAACAAAACAGAAATAAACAAGTAAAGATAGGAGGGGGTACATGTTGCAGGGTATATCAGTATCAATAGTAAATCAAGAACAAAACATAAGGACAACTTAGAATTCACAGCGAAACAATAAGGAACTTGTATCCCATCCATAAACACTTTGTATCAACAATTGTTGCGACGCGCAACCCGATCTAGATATATAACAACATTGTTGTGGCGTGCAACCCGACCCAATCATATCATTGTTGCGACATGCAACCCGATCCAAATATATCATTGTTTCGGCATGCAACCCGATCCAATCATATCATTGTTGCGGCATGCAACCCGATCCAAATATATCATTGTTGCGGCGTGCAACCCGATCCAAATATATCATTGTTGCGGCGTGCAACCCGATCCAAATATATCATTGTTTCAGCGTGCAATCCGATCCAAATATATCATTATTGTGGCGTGTAACCCGATCCAATCATATCATTATTGTGGCATGCAACTCGATCCAACTATTATCACCTAACAAAGACCTAGCATCAACTTCCTCAGCATCATAAGAAAATACCAAAGGCAGAATCAAACAAGGATATCAACAGTCAGTTATCAGCATTCAAATTTTCATAGAAAATACCAACAGCGATATACTACATTGCAATCTTACCTTGAGGCTTTAACTTTCACCGAACGCAAGCATTACTCCAGCTCTAATTTGGAGATAAAATGGTGTCACGACCCCGAATTCCCACCTTTGTGGGGCGTGACGGTGCCTACTCGTGGAAGCTAGGCAAGCCACACATTTAGATTTCGTAATACTTTTGTTTTCAAACCACTTTTACCAATTAATTAACAGGAGATAAATAAATAAACAATAGCGGAATTTAAACTTTAGCGAAAGACTTAAACGAAGTAAACCAAAATAACAAGGAAAATCCACATATGCCTCTACCCAAGACTGGTGTCACAACATTCACGGACTATCTAAGATTTACTACATACAACTGTCTGAAACAAGAAATAAAGTCTGTCTCAGGTACAAAGGAAACAGATCATAAGTAAATATAGAGGAGACGCCGGGCCTGTGGACGTCTGCAGGACTACCTTGGAAATCTCTGGACTGAAGACTAGCTCTCGAACTACTGCTGCGCACCGTATGCTGCTCCAGTACCTGAATCTATGTAAAAGAGCACAGAGTGTAGTATCAGCACAACCGACCCCATGTGATGGTAAGTGTCTGGCCTAACCCCGACGAGGTAGTGACAAGGCTAGCACCAGACTCAAGATAAACCTGTACAGTTATATAATATATTGCAGAAAAAGAAACACGTAATGAGCAGTTAAAAGGGAGGGGGTACATGCCTCAGGGAAACAGTTCAACTTAATAGAAACTGAATAAAAGTGAAGGAACAGCACAATGTCTAAAACAACATGATAGCACTACTGTTGCGGCGCGCAACCCAATCCGCACGTATAAATATAACTGTTACGGCGTGCAACTCGATCCAATAAGTATATAATATATATCTATTATGGCGTGCAACCCGATCCAATATAATATTTGTTGCGGCGTACAACCCGATCTAATATAATATATGTTGCAGCGTGCAACCCGATCCATATATGTATACATTAATAAAAATATTGCGATGCGCAACCCATTCCAATTATATAGCTAACAGTAATCGTAAAATACTCTATCCCGACAAGGAAACTCAACAGTACAAGCATATTCATCCCGGTAAGGGAGGACCAGCTATAACCAATCTCAATTCAACTTTTATCATTTCTATTATCACCATTTCTAACTCATAATTAATTTCCACGAAAATAAGCTAAGCCTTTGCTTAATATCACAGGTCTACTCACTATTTCAAGTATAGTATTATTCAAGAATACAACAAATGGCAATTTAAGGCTCATGGTCATGCTCGACACCGATGTATAGATACTCGTCACCATGACTATATGTCGTACTCCACAAGAAACACATAGCAAATATGACTCAACTCCTAATCCCTCAAGCTAAGGTTAAATCGAACATTTACCTCAAACTTCCACAGCCAATTCAATCCTCAATTACCGCTTTCCCTCTCGAATTCGGCTCCAAATCAATTGAATCTATAAAATAATGACTTCAATACATAAATAAATGCTAAACAATACGAACCCAATGCCTAATTATAGCTTTTCCATCATTCTTCCCAAAAACTCAAAATTCCACCCCGGGGCCGCTTGGTCAAAACCCGAGGTTCAGACCAAAATCAAATCCCCCATTCACCCACGAGCCCAAATATATAATTTATTTTCTAATTCGACCCCAAAATGAGGTCTAAATCAAGAAAAATCAAAAAGCCCTAACTCTACCCAAATACCCAATTTTCTACCTTAATTCACATGTTTTAGGACTAGGATTTCAATAGATATTGAAGGAAATGGAATAAAATATTCTAAGAATCACTAACCCAAGAGGTTTTGATGAAAATTCGCTTCAATAGTCACCTAAGAGCTTAGAGAAGAAATGTTTTGTGAAAATTTTAATGAATCCTGTAATGACATTGTTCTGGAATTTTAAAATTTAACTAGGCAAAATTACTCATCGCGTTCGCGACAGGCTGGTCGCGTTCGCGATGAGTAACACTTACATGCCATCGTGATCGCGGGAAGGGGAGCGCGAACATGAAGAGTAAAAAATGGTGTGGCCAGAAATTGTTCTATGCGAATGCGTGGGTCAGCACGTGAACGCGAAGAGGAAATCCTGCAAAGCTATGCGAATGCGAGTCGATGCTTGCGAACGCGATGAAGAAAAGGAGACTCAGCCCTTAGTGTCAAATAACACTACGTGAATGCGAGGGCTGGATGCGAACACGAAGAAAGGAAAAATTAAAGCTTCGCGAACGCCGGAGATGTCACGCGAACGCGAAGAAGGAATGGAGTTTGCAACAGCTGAAGCAAAATCTGTAATTTTTCTAAGTCAAAAACTACTCTGAAACACTCCCGAACCCTCGGGGCTCCTAACCAAACACATGTACCTACTCAACAATATCATACGAACTTAATCGTGCGATCAAATCCCCTAAATAACATCATTATCAATAATTTAAACCTCAAATTCAAAGCATTTTCCAAAACTTCATCAAGTTCCAAATTTAGGATTTCAAGTCCGAAACACGTCAAACGATGTCCAATTTTAACCAAACTTCACGGAAAGGACTTAAATTATATATAAGACCTGTACCGGGCGCCAAAACTAAAATACGGGCTCGATACCATCGCTTTCTATTCAAGTTTTATTTCAAATTTTCTTAAACATTTCAAAAAAATAATTTCTTTTAAAACTTTATTTCTCGGGCTCGGGACCTCAAAATTCGATTCCGGGCATGCGCCCGAGTCCCATATTTTTCTACGGACCCTCCAGAATCGTTAAATTACGGGTCCGGGTCCGTTTATCCAAAAAGTTGACCAAAGTCAAATTTATTTATTTTAATATCAAAACTTAGCATTTTTCACTGTGAGCATGTGATTTTTGCCACGCTTAAATTACTCCTATAAAATTCCTTAGAATTAGGATTTTTCTTTTATTATTTGAATTTTAGGAATTAATAGCATGATTTTATGTCTTGTTTGTATTTTTGTGTGCATTTTAATTGATATAATTCCAAAAATATAAAATAGTATGCATTCTAATGTTACAAAAATAAAGAAAATAAAAAAATGGTTCTTTTACATTTGTACTTTTAATTTGTCTTAGTTTGCTTTTAAATCAGGAATTAGCTTACTTGGAAATCAATTAGTATAAGTTTAGAGTTGATTTGGGTCTTTTACGTTTAACCTTGCATTTAATAACAATCAGGAAAATATATAAAAAAAAATAAAATTAAATAAAATTAAAAAAAGGGGGAAAAGAAGGAAAGGAAAACCAACAAAAGAATTTTATTAATTGAATTGAAAATACAAGAAAAGGCATCAGGCTACCCAAAATCAAGCCCAATCTCACCTTAAAATCGGACCAAAATGCCCAGCCCAAGTGTATTACCCAGCCCAGTCCAGCAAATGACCAAAACGACATCGTTTAGGTCCTTTTAATCTGAGCCGTCTAGGTTCTTTGGATCGAACGGTCAGGAACTGATCTCACCATGGTATATTAATATCCTAACGCCTACCCAACCCCCCATCCCAAAGTTCGTCTCTCTCACTCCCTCAAACCCTAAAAGACCCCCTCACTGGCTCCGCCTTATGCTGCCGCCGGAAATCGCCTCACGGCGCCGGCTGGTCTCCAACGGCGCCCAAATTTTCACCACATATTCCTCCCTCCCTCCTCTTTTCATATCCGGTGCCCGTTTCCTTCGAGCATCACTGGAACATTTCAAATAAGCCAAACCCTAGGCGCTGCCACCACCGTACACGGTGGCGCCACCACCAAATGACCCTAATTTAATATCATACACTCCTCTCACTCTCCTCTTCCAAAATCTGTAAATAGAATTCTTCGAATCCAAGCAAAACCCCTTCAATTTTAGATGTAGGGTTTCAAGGGCGGCACTGTTTTGGGAATATCATGTCATCGAATGATTTTTCAATTAATGCTATATGTTTTATAAATATATAACATTAATTAAAAAATCAATTTCGAAGAATTACCCAAATGAAGACCATACCAATGAGTTGTTCTTTCACTCTTCCTCGTTTGTTTTCGTTTATTCTTTTACGATTTATTCTGTGATGATTTTTGAATTAATTGTTTAGTTTAAATTTTGTTTCGTTTTGCTTAATCCTGTTTTGATATTTTCTTCAACCAAAATTAGTAGGTTTTCGTAGTCATTTTTACTTTTACTTTATTTTTTTTAATTTTTTCTCTGATTCTGATTTTGCCTAAGTCAGTATTAGTTAGTCTGTTTTGATTAATCATATTTTAGTAATTTTGATATTAGGTTAATTTTATTTTGAATATGTGCTTCAACTTAGTATTGACATATGCTTTAATCTCTTGGGTTAGTCATGTTAGTTAGTATTTGATGTTAGTTATTAATTTTTGTTTGATTAGAGCTTCTTTGGTGACAATTAGTTAGACTCTATCAATCCAGTCGTTTGTTAATCGACCATGGTTTAGTCAAAAGGATGGGTTAATTTTGACCTAGGTTAGTAATTTTCATAAGTAAAAGGGGTAATATGGGTAATCAAATAATGGGAATCTTGTAGTAACAGATTAGGAACACCCTAGACTCTTCTAGAATAGGACTCTAGTGTAAATTTCAGCAGTTTAGTGCAGTGACTTGAGAAACAAGTCAAAACTCTAGGACTAGTAAGTAAATTCTGAAAATAAAAATGGGGAAAAAATGAGTGAAGGAATTCTAGAACCTTCCTGCCTCTTTCCTGCCTCTTTCCTGCCTATAAAAGGCATGCCTAGTGCCTTAGTTCACAAGTTTCACACATCTGAAAATTCCAAAAAAATCCAGCTTCTAATTTCCCCCCAAAATCCATTTCTACAAATCTGAGTCTCAAATTTGAATTTCAAAATCCAAGGAAGTTCAAAATCTGAACTCCTATAGTTTAAACATTCTTTTAGATCTTAATTTCTGCCAAAAAACCAAAAACAAACAAAAAATACAATAGAAAACTGCAAAAACATGTTACATTGCATTTTCTAGGTTACTTGTGAGTTCTAGGCATTGATTCTCATCTCTTCTAGTTGCTGAAGTTTTCAAAGGGTTCCTAGATCAATTTCAAGTAAATTTGAGGTCAAACAAGTGTGTTTTTGGTTGATTAGCTGCTGTTGATTCTCTGTAACTCATTCCCGGGCTTTGTGAAGCTGTGTTGAATCTGCAATTGTCCCTGTTGCTGTGTTTAATCCGGTTGTTTGATCCCTACTGATGCTGACTGTCACACCTCCTTTTTTACATACCTACCCCGAAGGATAAATGTATAAGGGAGTTTTTCCATTTAAAGTGACATTATTCAAAATGAGATCACTTATTTATTTTTAGAGTCGCCACTTGGGATAGGATTGGCTTTTGGTGTCCCAAGTTACCGATTTAATTTTAAATCCCAAATCGAGGAAAATTGTCGACTTCCCAATTGGAGTCTGCGAACCAGAAATTTTGTGTAAGGAATTCTGTTGACCCGAGGGAAGGTGTTAGGCACCCCCGGATCCCGTGGTTCTAGCACGGTCGCTTAAATTATTATAAATGGCTAAAAATTTAATTTTTTACATGCTCCAACCTATAGTGCAATTTTATAATTTATTTATCGCTTTTAAACTATTTTTACGAAAGTCAACGTCATTTAAAAATGTATTTTCGGATTACGTCACATGAAATGCACCCGGATCCTCGACACATTCTTATTCAACGTTTTTGGATTGGATTTGGGTCGCATGAAATGCACACCCGAATTTAGGAATGTAATTTTATTAAAATCGCGTCTAAAAAGACTAACGTGTTGTTATCTTTTGGGAAGGCCGTGAAATTCGCTAAACGGCCCGTCCCGAACTCTAAGTATTTTTACTAAGTAATTAATGAGGGCCCCGCAATTGTATATTGGACTTGGCGAGGCTCATCTCATTTTTATTATTAAAAGGCCAACCTAAAGCAACTAAAATTTTCTATTTTTATTATTTTGTCTCTAAAGGTTAATTAATTCACGAATATAAATTCGGGCCTCGAATTCAAGTCCGAATTCAAACAAAAGGAGAAACCCTTTTAGCTTGAACCCGCTACCTAATTCAAAACCTAATTTTTATATTTATGAATCAATTCCCTATATGCTTAATACAATTTTAATGATTTATGATTTATGGAGATTTGGGACCTTAAAGGTCTGGCCCAATAACTAAATGAATAGAGCAAGACATATCTAGCAGGTATTTCAAAGCAATTCATGTTTTCTTTTAAATGGGCGGGATTGCCGGGGCCCAGAAAAAATTCAAAGGCCCACTCTAACTTTTAATTTGGAGCTCGTAAATATGATCAGTAGCCAAATTAGTATAAACTTCACTTGATCTGATGAATAAGCTCAACTATTTTAAATGGTTTTCTATATGAATCCAGACAGGCGTATTGCATTTTTATTTCTTTAGGAGTGATTTGTAACTAAACATTAGCTAATTCATTAACCATTGATTGTCAAGACCTTACCATTAACTGATATTCCAAATGAACCCATTAACTGAAACTCAATAGCTACTTAGTCTCATTTAACAAGATATAATCGAATTACTAAGATGAAATATTCGGACAATTTTATAATTACTGGAAAAAAAAAAGCTAGGCAAGTATTTTAAGAGCTAATATTAAGAACTAACATCATTCAATAACAATTCAATATGCTATTCACATTAGCAATATTCACATAGGGAATTTGTGATTCTAGGAACACATTTTGAAACTATTACTAAAGCTATTTATCATGCTAAAACTTAATATATAGGAAATTGTATATTCCAATGCTAAACTACAACTATCACAATAGTTCAACTACATTTACCGAAGATACAGGCTTAAAAAATTAGATTCAGATCTGGAATTTAACAGTCCAATTACTACAACACAGTTTTAGTTTTTGTAAACAATTAGCATATGAAAAAAATTAAAATACACTACATTAAAATACTATTCTAAAATCAGAGTTTCACAGTCCACATTATTACAAAACCAAACAGAAATACACACACATCAGTGATTTAAGTGTTTAGCTACATGAATCAGGAAGAGAACTTTAATCAAAATACATGTTTCAACTCTTCATATATTCAGGCTTCATAGTTTCAGCTTACAAATTGTCAAAGTTGTAGTTGTGTACCTGAAATGTGTTGAAAACAATAAGAAGGAAGGTCCAGCAGTAGTAGCGAAGCAGATTGATAAAAAAAACAGCCCAGGAACAAATGCACAGCCCAGGATGATTTGGAAACCAAACAGATTCAACAGGTCAAACCAAAACCACTCCAAATTGAACCAGTAAACCTCAGCAAATTTTAGCAAAACAGAACTTAGACTAGAAGATGCAAATCAGAGGCTAAAGCTCGAAATTAACTGGAAAACTTTAATGAAACAGTGTTTAATTTTTTTTGGTTTTTCTACTGATTTTTCTATTGTTTTTTTTTTTTTTTTTGGATTTTTAAATGTTTTGAATTTCAAAATCAAATATGAAATTGAAGAGGAAGTTTTAGGGGGAATTTTTGGAGGCTGAAAAACTTGTAGAAATTTTCACGGAGGTTTCTAACTCTTTGAATTTTCAGGGGGGGTCCAAACTTGTTAGACAAGGCATGTTGATGCCTTTTTATAGGCAAAATTAGGGTGCAAATTTCAGATTTTCAAATTTCCTTTTAATCCCTATTTATTTTCAACTTTGGTCCTTTAGATTTTAACTTGTTATCCAATTAATGCCTTAAACTTCCTGAAATGTATACTTAAGTCCAATTTTGGAATGTCCTAGAAAGTTCTATCATGTTCATATTCCCTTTAAATCCCTAAACTACCCTTGCCTGATTTCTAAAATTACCAATTCTAATAAACCTACCCTTTTCCTATGCCCAAACTACCCCTAAAACCCCATGAAATTACCAACCAGACCCAACCCTGTCAATTAAATCCTAATTCTTTAACTAGTTAAGGCTAGCTATGGTTAACTAACCTTAATTCAGCTATAACCAATCTCTAATTAGAACTTCCTAACAACTAATTGACTGATCATTGAACGATTATTGGTTATCCTAAGCTACTGATTAGATTAGATTTAAGCAAAACCCAAATGAGATTGATTATGGACTTATTGAACAAAAATTATTCTGGCAATCAAAACTAACAACTTAAAGCAAATCAAAACAAATAATCAGAAATCAATACCTAATTATTTATTTGAAGTACTATCAACAAACAAATACCATCTAGATTAAAGCAAAATCAATATGAGAATCAACCTATATTCAAACCAATCTGACCCTAAATCAACCTTATAAGGAATGAAACACTAAGACAGTCAAGAACAAACAGAATCAGGAACTATGCCTATTTACGGATAAGAATAAGAACAAAGAACAAAGAAAACAAAATTCTAATTATCAAAACACAATTTAAAACATGCAGAGAGAGAGAAAAGAAAAGAAGAAATCAAATAAAGGAGCAGGTCTTACTGATTTGTAATCTTCCACTTGGTCAATCTCGAATTGGTTTTCCAATTAGTGTTATAAGTTTATTTTGTCCAAAACAAACATATAACACTAATCAAAAGCCCATAGAGATGCTTGAAATTCTTTTAAGAAGGTTGAAAACTCCAAACCCTAAATTTGACATTCGAGCCTTTTTACTCAGATTCGAGAGATTTTGGGCAGGTATTAGTGATGAGGGAGGTCTGGGGGTTGTGTGGTGTGAATTTGGGCCAGTTTGGACAAAGTCACGACTTGGCCGGAAAGTTTAAATTTAAGATTCGACGGCTTCGGCTGTGATTCGAAGAAAACCAAGGGCAAATATGGAATGAGGAGATGAAGGAGAAGAGGTGGTGTAATTTTGGGGTAATTTGGAGCTTCGCCACCGCCGGCGACGATTTCCGGCCGGCGGCAGACGGCGGAGTAGGGTGGTGTTATGTCC
Source organism: Nicotiana glauca (assembly GCA_026770625.1). Taxonomy (NCBI): domain Eukaryota; kingdom Viridiplantae; phylum Streptophyta; class Magnoliopsida; order Solanales; family Solanaceae; genus Nicotiana; species Nicotiana glauca. Next base: position 64,024 of record MU689932.1, read on the forward strand.
GGTGATACATGGGAGATGTACAAGGAAGAGATACATGTTTTTAGGGTTATACACGAAATTCAGAAAATTTTATTATAATGACAAAACCAATTGAGACCGTTGGATCAAGGAGGTTTGATGGCCCAGATTAAAGGGAAATGAAACAGCGTCGTTTGGACTCATTTGGAAGTCGGACCGGATTTTGGGGAAATTGGGCCTGGGCGTGGGAATTTTCTTTTGGGCTTAGCAAATTGGCCCAAATTCGGGTTATTTTAGAAGACAACCTTCTTTTATTGCTTTTGTTCTTTCATTTTTATTTCTTTTGTTTATTTATTTATTATTTGTTTTTTTTGTTTTCATTTTATATTTTTGTATTTTTTCCTAATTTTATAAAAATGAAAAAATTAAAATAAAATCTAATTTATTTCCAAAATTAAGCTAATTAATTCTTAAAATTGTTTAAAATCTATTCCGCGACATATTCAACATTTAACCATAAAAACTGCAAAAGTGGGCTATTTTTGTTATTTTCTTTATATTTTGTTCTAAAAATAATTTAACCACTAATTAATTCTAAGAATATGAAATTAAATCCTAAATGCAAATGCATATTTTTTGTATTTTCATATGCACAAATAAGATGCAACCAATTAACACAAAATTCACAAAAATTATAAAATAAAAAAATTATTTTATTTGGAATTTTGGGAATAATTTGCTTAGGGCAAAAATCACGTGCTCACAGCTGCCCCTCTTTGCCCGGAAACACGAAGAGTTTTCGTGCAAAGACAAGTGAGCAGAAACGAGCAATTTTTTCCCATTTACATATTCCGTTGTGAAGCATTTTGAAAAGTTTGACCGCACCCTGCTTCAGAGGTTGCCTACATATCCTGGGCTAAACAGGAATCAGGTCAGTGTAGTTCGGGAAGGTTTGGTAGCTGGGACTACCAGGATCTGTGATTGCACTGCTGTTGTTGCTGCTGCTTGCTGACCTCCTTATTACACCAAAAGGAAAATCAAAGCTAATCTAGCTATTCCTATCAACTATGATTTACAAGATTCCTATCTATAAATCTCTTGAAGCTTGATCTTGAGTTTGATTTCGATGTGGACCCCGATCTGAATCTTGATGCTCGTTAGCTGCATGTGCTGGTTCTTTCTTCAGCATTGGATCAAGGCAGTATAGGCAAAGCCTGTGAGTTTAATCAAGTTTTGAGTAGCCCGCATCTCTGTCTGCCTCGGCACTTTGAATTCACTTCTT
>MU689936.1:4185-50502 GCA_026770625.1 Nicotiana glauca
CGTTATATTCAACAATTCATAAGCAATTCAAGTCATTGCAATAATTACCCACAAGAAGCCAAATATGTTATTACCACAGTTGTTCCAATTGCATCATTTACGATTTCCTTCTATGATTCGTTTCTCAACTCTTACAACATACAATTTAATCAAACCAATCAAAAGAATTTCACAAACAATCCACGTAGCTATCACATATCAAATATTCGTACACCAAACAAGGCGATTTGACAAAGATCAAAGTTAGCCATACATACCTCGAATAGCTTTTCCTTAGGTTACTACAACGTTCCGAAAATTCTAGCAGCTTCAATCTATTTTGAGACATAGCAAAATTGAGCAAAAATTAGAAAGATATTCATGGTTTCAGCTCATTTGAGCATTCTATCAAACACTAGATGAGCATCTTGATTTCAAATTCCCTTTTCAAGATTTCCTTCATTCCCTAACCCAATCTTTACTTATTTATGTTAAACAATCTTCTCACAACGTATATTGTACATGCATGTATACACAATACCAAAACACCCAAGAATCATACCTCAATAGCCCATCTTATACTCTAAACTCGAATTTAAAACCTAGGGCATAGAATCTTAACTCTTAGATGAAGAACTTGCGATTGGGTTCTTGATTCTTGAAGATTGATACAAGATTTGGATGATTTAAATGTTGGGTTNTTATAAAAATTAGAAATTTAAACCTCCGATGTCAATTATGCTGTAGCAGAATACACCGCAGAATGAACATGCGGGCCGCAGAATGCACCGCAAGATCGGTGTCCTAAAATGAGCTACAATGTTTCAATCTGCGGTAAAAATACGGACCGCAGAATGAAAATGCGGACCGCGGAATGAAAATGCGGACCGCAGATCTGACATGACACAGGATTGCATTTTCCAGCCTTTGGTAATTTGATCATAACTTTGTGTAGGAATGTCCAAATGACAAACGGTTTAAAGTGTTGGAAAATATACTCAAAGAGCTTTCATTTGATATACTATTCACCACATAAAACCTTATACATAATTATATAATCTCGTTTAAATTGGAGCCTTGTGCGAATCCATTTGGAATATTGGCCTATTACGAAAATTTTCCCATTTGGCATACACTTAGGCTTCCATTCGGACCTCACATCACTTACCATAAGACTTATACTCATATTTACAAAGTCTAATTGATGTCCACCATGTTAATAGTATATACAAGAATATTATAATAAGCCTGTGTGACACTACGAAATCCTAAATTACTTAGCAAAGTTTTTCAGGGCCTTACAGAAGGCTCGAGGCCACAGCCGAGTATCCTCCCTCGAGGGTCGTCGACACTCGACCTCATGGTAGCAATGATCACGGTAATGGTAGAAAGGGAAAGTTCCCAAGGCACATGCCTAGGGATGACCGAGTCTGCTGGTCTACTCTGAATCCTGACCAGGGTGTCATTTAGTTGTCCCATCTCCTTTTCGACGCCCCCTTTTTTTGCAAAATCGAGTTTACAACATTTGGGCGGACAACTCTATCCCCTTTTGGGATTTGGATTTTTGTAATTGAAGAGTAGCAATCGAATGATTAAGTGCATTAGGACACTAACGGTTTTGAGTTGGAAAACCAGAGTTCGGGTAAGGGCTAGAAATTATCTCGAGGAGAAGTTGTTAGGCACCCCTCAAGATCCACTAGTCTGGTTCCCGACCATGTTATATTGTGACTTTAAACATTCAAGTAGGCAAGCAAGAATTACAAACACAAAGGGTTTTTTCACATAATGGTTGCAAGAGATTAACGAAGTTTAAGAAGCTGAAATTTGAGAGAAGAAATAGTTTGAAAAAGAAAAAAGAAAGCTGAAGTTTATGAAAAGCGGCTAAAATTCTAAAATAAAATGACTAAATAAGGGAATGGCTCCTAAGTTTATACATAATATGGATCACCCCACACAACACCCGGTAACTTTTTATACACGTGGTGTTATCGCGTGGTCATCATATCCATATCTATCCTTTCCCACCTCGTTAAGGTATTAAACGCTGAATGGTCTCGTTTTACTTATTGAATTCTATTACCCGTCCCATCCTATCAGTCCTGGAGTCACTTAGGACTACTAGTAAGAAAAGGTGGGATATTAGGCTGATTGGTTTCAAAGGATAAAAATCTAAGGCGACATACAAAAAAAACATACTGCATGTTGGGGGAAGCATGTAAACATATAAAGGCTCATGTATACCTCCTCATACAAAACATATAAGTATCATGACTTAAACATAATTAAGGTCTCAAAAGATAGGGACTTTTACAGCGGTTAAAACTTGGTTTTAAAAATGAAGTAGTAATAGTAATAGCACGATTCTGGGCAGAGATGAGGAACCCAGTGATTTTAGGACATAAAAATCAGAAGCTCAGTAAAACTAAATAGGTGCATCATTTATGAATCATTTTCAGCAGAGTTTTTTAAGAAAACCTGAGTGAACTTCAAAGAATCAAGGAAAGAATAGGAACGATAGAGTTGAAATTAAAGAAGTTGGTTGATCTTAAATTAATAGAAAACACAATTGATCGGACCTAAAATTTTCCTAGGCGTCATTGTACATTGTCTGATGTTATTTAAAAAAAGAGGTGGACATGCATATTTTGATTATGATTTATAAAGGTATGTGTGATAAGGTATTTGCCGAAAACGTTTCAATCCACTTAGCCATATTTTAACAAAGTTATTAGACAAACGTGAATTAACTACTGAAAGTCCTAAGGACAGGATATCTAATGCACATAAGAGTTTCTAAAACATGATTTCTAACATGCCAATACAGTAATGACAAGTTATTTGGCTTGTTGCTAATTGCTTGCTGGTTATTAACTGATCGTGGTTACGAGGTGAGCATAATGTCAAGCTGAAAGTATAGAACCTAAAGTAGGATCTCTAATGAATGAGATGCACATCCTATGCAAGTTGTCTATTGCGCAGATAAATAAATAAAACCCTATAAGCTTGTTTTCTACCCATTATTTATACTAAGCATGCATATTCACTATTCACCCCAATCGTTTGTTTACAAATTATTACAAACCAATAGTATCTAAATTACAGCAATAAAGAACAGAAAAAATAAGAAGCTATTCTATAGGGAGTCTTTAATCAGGCCCAATCTTTCAACCTCAACCTCTTCGAGCTTACAGCCTTCGCCATGGTCTAGGTGCGGCAAAGCTCCCTAGGGCCCCATTGGTTCCCTGGATAATACCAGCACCTAGACACTTAAGAGAATGCAGAACAAGTGCAGTGCGGAATACCAGCCTTGTGTGTCAAAGTTCAATGAGTATTCAGAGGTACTAAAAGCAATGCTCACACGAAGGGGGCAGAACCTACTCTCTAAAAGTAGTGTGAAGTGTAGGAAGAAGTATTTTAAAGAAGAGTTTAAAAAAAGGATTTGTTTGGAAAGAAACAACAGAAACAATGGTTTAATAGTAGTTTAATAGCATAGGATTGCATACAAGGATCATGGGGAAAGGGAAAAAATAGATCACATAATGTTAAATATTTTAATGACTACACAGAATCGGGGGATTCAAAGGAACTGGGAAGTAGGCCTGCTAATGTATAGCAATGGGACTTAGGCATAGAAAGTAAAGTTAGGAATAGACAAAGTCAGACTTAGCATGTAAATCAGCAGACATGATGAAGTGTTAAAGCAAAGAATCAATTACACATTGAGCAGGAGAAGCATAAGTAGAAGAAAATTAGCAAGAAAATGAACTAAAATAAAAGTAAACACATTGGTGTGAAACACGAAAATTAATTAATACATACCAGTAAAAGAGCAAGAGCAGGATGCAAAGACAAAGGAGTAACATAATATTAGCCTTGGCTTCCAGCCGGCTAATAATAAGCAAGAGCAGAGAATTGAAATACAACAAAGAGCAAGAGAGAATGCAGATTTGAAAGTATTCAATGTTGTGTCTAAGTCAGGAAGACTTGTCGTGTGTTTTCTTTGAAAGACTTAGGGTATTTATAGTTGAAAGTAGGTGGTAAAATAAGGTAAAGATCACAGAAGTATGTTCATTTAAGAACTCAGGATAAATTAATTAAAGAATCGAGGAAGTACTCCCATTAATTAAGGGAATCAAAATCAAACGAAAAGATTCAGCACCATATAAGGCTAGTAGAAAAATAAGTGTAGGATTAAATAAGGAATGAGTCAAGGTTCTGTATTGCATATAGTAGCCAATTAAGACCAAATTCAGGAAAATCTTAATTAAGGAAAGGCTAAGTAAAATAGAGTACTATAGCAAACAAGGTAACAAAAATCAATTAATTTAAACAGGCAAGTAGAATGCTAGGGTTTTGAAAGAGAGTTTTTAAATTACCAATCAATCAAGGAAAATCAGAATCAATCATGCGAAGTCATGATTCTGCATTCTCAGCATATAAATAGATGTTAATGAACAAGAGTAGCAAACAAAATTAGCCATATAGACAGAAGGTAACAAGAGATGAACAAACACAACCATTCAGAGATAGTGAAAATAGGTCAAGATTCAACGTGACATATTAGAAGCATGGTGACCACGAAACATTAACAAGGATCAAATAAATAGGCTAGTAGACAGAACCAAAGCAAGGAAAATCAGGTTACCAAACAGAATCAAACGAAAAAACATGCTAACACATAGAGACAAGGAAAAGAAAATTAGGCTAACACACATAATCGAAGCAAAGAAACATGCTAACACATAGAATCAGAGTAAGGAAAATCATGCTAACACACATAATCAAACGAAGAAGCATTTTTTAGAAATTAGGGTTTTTAGAATAGTCAAGCTAAAAACAATAAGTGCATAAAATTGGTCAAAAATAAATAAGGAAACAGTTTTAATCATAAAGAAAATTGGTCGAAACATGTGTAAAAGAGATCCAAGAAACCCTAGTTTTTCAAAGAGAGTAAAAAAAGTTCAAAGTGGAGAATCTTTCAGAAGAAGCTCGAGAATAAGCAAAACATAGAGGAAAAAATAACATTGTTTTGAGAGATTCAGGAGAGAGTTAGGGTTTCAAAAGGGAAACCCTAATAGGAGTTGAGCGAACCTGTTGAGACTTCACAGATCGTGAGATATAGGGTGTGATTTCGCCTGAAATCACACCGGAGAACTCATAGGTAGCAGAACCAGGAACCCTAGGTCTCAATAGACATAGCCTATAAACCTCTAAGGTCCTAGAGATGTTGAACAAGACGATAAGAGGCCCATTGGATCCTTGGGGCTGAAATGATGTGGTCGAAGATGGTCGGAAACAAACCAGGCGGAACTTTTGGGGACTGATTCGCATGGTGGAGGCTTCTGGGATATCAAAAATAGAGGGAATCGATGAGTTAGGGTTTCATGGCGACTGATGGTCGAAAGGGGTGAGATTGGAGGTGGCCCGCTAGACGATGGAGATCATCGGAGAAGAAAGAACCAGAAGGTTCTAGAGAGATGGGAGAAGAAGAGATGACATATAGAGAGAGACAGTCTCAAAGAAATGAGGGGTCTGGGGGGGAGGGGGTAATTGAATTTAATTAAGGGAAATAAATTTGGGTCGTTGATCAAAAACGGGGTTGGACCAGGTTAGATTAGGGATTGGGCTGGGTTAACTGAATTGGGATATTGGGCCAATAAAATCTGATAGTAGGTATGGCCTAATTGGCAAAAATCGAAATAACAAAGTGTTGTTTGTTAGATAGTCAATTTTTCCTCTTTTAGTATTTAATAAAATAGTAAAAAATAATTTTAAAATAAATTAAAGGTACTGGACTAGTTAATAACATATAAATGTTAATCTAAAACTAAAAAAAAATTATTCTATTATTACAAAATGCTGTTAATTGTAAAGTAGGCTATAATTGCAATTATATACAATTTGGCTTAAAAAATAACAAACAAATGTATAAAAATATGCAAAAATTACCTTAATTATATCTTAGTGTAAATAAATTATTCACCAAAAATGCCAGTTTAGAAATAATTACTGAATTTTGTAGTATTAAAATAGATATTAAATTAATTTTTAAATCTTTAAAAATAAAGAAAAAATACTAAAACTCTTGGTCATGCTTATATATGCATGTTCATGCTATTTTGAGAATATTTTTCATATAAAAATATGTAGGAAAAAATTAGGTATCAACAGCTGCCCCACTTTACCCGAGAAGGATGATAGAGTTATCGGGTAAAGATATGATGGCCAATTTTGACTGAAAGAAATGATTTGAAAAGGTTTTGACCGAGCTCTGGCTCTTGAGCTACCTATATATCCCTGGTCTTACAGGAATCAGGCCATATGTAGTTCAGGGATCCATAGGCAGAATATGCTTATGGAGGTTTTGGAAATGACGGATATGATGTTTAGGTTGAGAAGGATGGTCATGGACTGATAGGCTGCAAGAGCCGGAGCGAGATCGTTCCTTCTGAGACGTCCGGTGTACCTGCAGGTAAGCAATACGAACATACATGGTGCATAAATTTAAACGTGATGCAGGTTCCCGTTGGACCATGAGTGCTGTCTTTGGACGCGTAGGATGACGTCCTCAGACTATGAGGACCCCCATCAAAAAGGAGCCAGGCTCCAAAGAAATAAGCATTTAAACTCCACCCACATGGGTTTGATCATGGGATACCATCTAAGTTTGGGTAAAACCTCGTTTGTGATCTACCTACAACGCCTTAGGGCTGTCTACGCCAAGTTCAAAGCAGGTTTCCGGGTGGCTCAAGTTTGAACGAACCCCGCTCGGAGACTACCTTCGAGAGCTTAAAGGCAGACCCTATTCTAAGGCTCCCAAGCGAATTTCCCTCAAAGAGAATTGCAAGGCCTAAATGCTATTCTTGAAAGTCTAGGGGTTCGAAGCGTTATCTTCATTCAGCCCGAAATAAGGGTTCCACGGGGAGCCGTACTAATATATCAAAGGTTAGAGAGATATACTCCTACCTGGGCTCGATATCGACATCGACCTCTAGGATCATGCATCCAGAGTTTTCGTAAGCACAAATAAAAGGAAAAGCAGCAAGTGCCGAAGACAGATTGAAGAAACATCTTTGTATTTATGAACATTCGGTCACAAAAGCCCACAAGGAGTCGTTACACAGAAAGAAAAAACCAAAAGGGTACAGGTATAGTAAAAGCCTAAAGTCTAGCCTACTCTTAATGGTGTTTCCTTGGCAGCAACATTTTCGAGCATCATCTGCTCGGGCACGCATCCTCAGCGGAAATAAATTCGACCGCCACCTCCTCCGGGGTTTCATCTCTATTCTCCGGAATGGTATCTTCAAAAGGGGAGATAAAGAGGAGGAAAGTGGTGGAGAAAAGCAGAGTGACGTAGAGTGATGCAGAAGAAGCAGAAAAGAATCGAGAAGCGGCTGGATGAAAATCTGGATAGGATGGACCTCGCCAGCACTACTATTGCGAAGCCACTTCTTAAGATGTCACACCGTTGAGGGATGCAACAGTTAGTAGATAGTGCCACCTCACTCCATGGAAAGCAAAAGGTGCGAGGTGCCGCACCGAGTAGCTGAGGGAGGTGAGCAGTGGTGTAGAGTCCGAACACCCCCTAAGCAGTGGTGTAAAGTCCAAATTTCACCACGAACAAAGGGAAATCGGCCCCTTACCTCGTTTTTCCGGACCAACGATGATAACAACAACAATAACAATGACAAAAACAACAAAAGCGAAATGGCATAATCTCGATCAAGCAAAGAAAGCCCAGGAGACCGGCCGCGACATGGATGATGGAAATGTCACCTTAAAATCTTGAGGCCATGTGCCTCAAACAGGGTAGAAGACAATGGTTAAGGATGGTAAGAAGAAAATAACAGATAGATATGGAGAAATCCTTGGATGAAAGGTTGATCTCAGGAGGCTCCCATTTATAGTAAGGGCAATAGCGTAACCGACGGTGCCATTATTGCCTTCGAAAGACGCAACGACAAGCATATTTAATGCGTCTCTGGGAGCTAAACTGGCAGCGATGTTATAGCTCAGGAGAATAGGGAATCGTAATGCTTTGAATGACCCTAGAGAAGTGGAACGACGGGACATTTCTATTATAGTGAAGGCTTACGTCATAGGTTGAATCGACACAACGTCATCACGGGAAGTTCGAATAGTTAGATGCCAAAATTGTTTCTTATCGCTCTTCTCTAAAAACGTGTGGACTATCTGTATACGGCAAAATTGGAGGGTCCAATTTCTCGTCATTAAGGCTTTTCGGAATATCACCTTGAAGGCTCGAGGCCACGGCTAAGTATCCTCCTTTGAGGGTCGTCGACACTCGACCTCATGGTAGCAATGATCACGGTAATGGTAGAAAGGGAAAGTTCACAAGGCACATGCCTAGGGATGACCGAGTCTGCTGGTCTACTCTGAATCCTGACCAGGGTGTCATTTAGTTGTCCCATCTCCTTTTCGACGCCCCCTTTTTTTGCAAAATCGAGTTTACAACATTTGGGCGGACAACTCTATCCCCTTTTGGGATTTGGATTTTTGTAATTGAAGAGTAGCAATCGAATGATTAAGTGCATTAGGACACTAAGGGTTTTGAGTTGGAAAACTAGAGTTCGGGTAAGGGCTAGAAATTATCTCGAGGGGTAGATATTAGGCATCCCTCAAGATCCACTAGTGTAGTTCCCGACCACGTTATATTGTGACTATAAACAATCAAGTAGGCAAGCAATAATTACAAACACAGGGGTTTTTTTCACATAATGGTTGCAAGAGATTAAAGAAGTTCAAGAAGCTGAAATTTGAGAGAAGAAACAGTTTTAAAAAGAAAAAAGAAAGCTGAAGTTTACGAAAAACGGTTGAAATTCTGAAATAAAATGACTAAATAAGGGAATGGGTCCTAAGTTTATACATAATATGGATCACCCCACAGAACACCCGGTAACCGTTTATACACGTGGTGTTATCGCGTGATCATCATATCCATATTTACCCTTTCCCACCTCGTTAAGGTATTAAATGCGGAATTGTCTCGATTTACTTATTGCATTCTATTACCCGTCCCATCCTATCAGTCCTGGAGGCACTTAGAACTACTAGTCTTAAAAGGTAGGATATTAGGTTGATTGGTTTCAAAGGATAAAAATCTAAGGGGACAAACAAAAAACACATGCTGCATGTTGGGGGGAAGCATGTAAACATATAAAGGCTCATGTATACATCCTCAAACAAAACACATAAGTAGCATGACTTAAACATAATTAAGGTCTCAAAAGATAGGGACTTTTATAGTAGTTAAAACTTAGTTTTAAAAATGAATTAGTAATAGTAATAGCACGATTCTGGTCATAGATGAGCAACCCAGTGATTTGAGGACATAAAAATCAGAAGCTCAGTAAAAGTAAATAGGTGCATCATTTCAGAATCATTTTCAACATAGTTTTTTAAGAAAAACTGAGTGAACGTCAAAGAATCAAGACAAGAATAGGAACGGCAGAGTTGAAGTTAAAGAAGTTGGTTGGTCTTAAATTAATAGAAAACACAATTGACCGGGCCTAAAGTTTTCCTAGGCGTCGTTGTACATTGTTCGATTTTTTAAAAAAAAAGATATGTACAAGCATATTTTGATTATGATTTATAAAGGTACGTGTGATAAGGTATTTGCAAAAAACGCTTCAAACCACTTAGCCATATTTTAACAAAGTTATTAGACAAATGTGAATTAACTACTGTAACTCGAACGAGTGAGAAGTCCTAAGTGCAGGATATTTAATGCACATAAGAGTTCCTAAAACATGATTTCTAACATGCCAATGCAGTAATGACAAGTTATTTGGCTTGTTGCTAATTGCTTGCTGGTTATTAACTGATCGTGGTTACGAGGTGAGCATAATGTCAAGTTGAAAGTAAAGAACCTAAAGCAGGATCTCTAATGAATGAGATGCACGTCCTATGCAAGTTGTCTATTGCACAGATAAATAAATAAAATCCTATCAGCATGTTTTCTACCCATTATTTATACTAAGCATGCATAACCCTCCCCCATATTAACTATTCACCCAAATTGTTTGTTTACAAATTATTACAAACCAATAGTATCTGAATTACAGCAATAAAGAACATAAAAAATAAGAAGCTATTCTATAGGGAGCCTTCAATCAGGCCTAATCTTTCAACCTCAACCCCTTTGAGTTTACAACATTTGCCATGGTCTAGGTGCGGCAAAGCTCCGTAGGGCCCCATTAGGTCCCTGGCCAATACCAACACCTAGACATTTAAGAGAATGCAGAACAAGTGCAGTGTGGAATACCAGCCTTATGTGTCAAAGTTCAATGAGTATTCAGAGGTACTCAAAGTAATGCTCACACGAAAGGGGCGGAACCTATTCTCTAAGAGTAGTGTGAAGTGCAGGAAGAAGTATTTAAAAGAAGAGTTTAAAAAAAAGGGATTTGTTTGGAAAGAAACAACAGGAACAATGGTTTAATAATAGTTTAGTAACATAGGATTGCATACAAGGATCATGGAGAAAGGGAGAAAATAGATCACAGAATGTTAAAGATTTTAATGACTACACAGAATCAGGGGATTCAGGGGAACTGGGAAGTAGGCTTGCTAATGTATAGCAATGGGACTTAAGCATAGCAAGTAAAGTTAGGAATAGACAAAGTAAGACTTAGCATGTAAATCAGAAGACATGGTGAAGTGTTAAAGCAAAGAATCAATTACACATTGAGCAGGAGAAGCATAAGTAGAATAAAATCAACAAGATAATGAACTTAAACAATAGTAAACACATTGGTGTGAAACTGGAAAATTAATATATACATACCAGTGAAAGAACAAGAGCAGGATGCAAAGACAAAGGAGTAACAAAATATTATCCTTGGCTTCCAGCTGGCTAATAATAAGCAAGAGCAGAGAATGGCAATAGAGCAAAAGAGCAAGAGAGAATGCAGATTTGAAAGTATTCAGTGTTGTGTGTAAGTCAGGAAGACTTGTCATGCGTTTTCTTTGAAAGGCTTAGGGTATTTATAGTTGAAAGTAGGTGGTAAAATAAGGTAAAAATCACAGAAGTATGTTAATTTAAGAACTCGGAATAAATTAATTAAAGAATTAAGGAAGTACTCCCATTAATTAAGGGAATCAAAATCCAATAAGAAGATTGAACATCATATAAGGCAAGTAGAAAAATCAGTGTATGATTAAATAAGGAAGGAGTCAAGGTTCAGTATTGCATATAGTAGCCAATTAAGACCAAATATAGGAAAATCCCAATTAAGGAAAGGCTAGATATAATAGGGTACTATAGCACATAAGGTAACAAAAATCAATTAATTTGAACATGCGAGTAGAATGTTAGGGTTTTGAAAGAGAGTTTTTAAATTACCAATCAATCAAGGAAAATCAGAATCAATCATGCAAATTCATGATTATGCATTCTCAGCATATAAATAAAGGTGAATGAACAAGAGTAGCAAACAAAATTAGCCATATAGACAGAAGGGAACAAGATATGAACTAACACAACCATTCAGAGATAGTGAAAATAGGTCAAGATTCAACGGGACATATTCGAAGCATGGCGACCACGAAACGTTAACAAGGATCAAATAAATAGGCTAGTAGATAGAACCTAAGTAAGGAAAATCAGGTTAACACACACAATCAAACGAAGAAACATGCTAACACATAGAGACAAGGCAAAGAAAATTAGGCTAACACACATAATCGAAGAAAAGAAACATGCTAACGCATAGAATCAGAGTAAGGAAAATCATGCTAACACACATAATCAAACGATGAAGCATTTTTTAGAAATTAGGGTTTTTAGCAAAGTCAAGCTAAAAATAGTAAGGGCATAAAATTGGTCAAAACTAAACAAGGAAAAGGTTTTAATCATAAAGAAAATTGGTCGAAACATGTGTAAAAGAGATCCAAGAAACCCTAAAAGGAGTTGAGAGAACCTGTTGAGACTTCACAGATCGTGAGATATAGGGTGCGATTTCGCCTGAAATCACACCGGAGAACTCATAGGTAGCAGAACCAGGAACCCTAGGTCTCAATCGACATGGCCCATAAACCTCGAAGGTCCTAGAGATGTTGAGCAGGATGATGAGAGGCCCATCGGAGCCTTGGGGCTGAAAGGAGGTGGCCGGAGATGGCCGAAAACAAACCATGTGGAACTCTTAGGGACTGATTTGCATGGTGGAGGATTCCAAGGTCTCAAAAATAGAGGGAATCAATGAGTTAGGGTTTCATGCCGGTTAATGGTCGAAAATGGTGAGATTGGAGGTGGCCGAAGAGACGGTGGAGATCATCGGAGAAGAAAGAACCAGAAGGTTCTAGAGGGAAGGGAGAAAAAGTGACGAGATATAGAGAGAGAAAGTCTCGAATAAATGAGGGGTCTGGGGGGGTAATTAAATTTAATTAAGGAAAATAAATCTGGGTTGTTGATCTCATTTGATCAACGACTCAGATTAAAACGGGGTTGGATCGGGTTAGACTAGGGATTGGGCTGGGATAATTTAATTGGGATATTGGGCCAATGAAATCTGGTAGGAGGTATGGCCAAATTGGCTAAAATCAAAATAACAAAGGGTTGTTTGTTAAATAGCTAATTTTTCCTCTTTTATTATTTCATAAAATAATAAAAAATGATTTTTATACAAATTAAAGGTACTGGACTAGTTAATAACATATAAATGTTAATCTAAAAATGCAAAAATGATTTTATAATTACAAAATGTTGTTAATTGTAAAGTAGGCTATAATTGCAATTACATGCAATTTATCTTAAAAAAATACCAAACAACTGTATAAAAATATGCAAAAATTACCTTAATTATATCTAGTGTAAATATGAGAATGAAATAAATTATTCACAAAAAATGCCAGTTTGGAAATAATTACTGAATTTTGTAGTATTAAAATAGATAATAAATTGATTTTAAAATCTTTTAAAATAAAGGAAAAATACTAAAACTCTTGGCCATGCTTATATATTCTTGTTCATGCTATTTTGAGAGTATTTTGCATATAAAAATATGTAGTGAAAAATTAGGTATCAACAGCTGCCCCTCTTTACCCGAGAAGGATGAAATAGTTGTCGGGTAAAGATATGATGACCAATTTTGATCGAAAGAACGATTTGAAAAGGTTTTGACCGAGATCTGGCTCCTAAGCTGCCTACATATCCCTGGTCTTACAGGAATCAGGCCATATGTAGTTCAGGGATCCATAGGCGGAATATGCTGATGGAGGTTTTGAAAAGGACGGATGTGATGTTTAGGTTGAGAAGGATGGTCAGGGAGTGATAGGCTGCAAGAGCCGGAGCGAGATCATTCCTTCTGAGACAGCCAGTGTACCTGCAGGTAAGCAATTCAAATATACATCGTGCATAAATTTAAACATGATGCAGGTTCCCGTTAGCAGGCTATGAAATGATGTTCGCAGGCTATGATAATGATGCCTTCGAACCATGATGCCTTTGAATAATGATATGTAAAAGATAAAAGCGGGGTCCTTAGGCCATGGAATGGCGTTCTCGGGCCATGAAAATGGTGCCTCCGGAAAATGACGCCTTTGGACAATTTGGCAATCTTTCAGCCCATGAAATGTAGGATTTGGCGATGTTTCAGCCGATGTAAAGTATAAATATGAATGGCGATCTTTCAGCCGTTGCAAGATTTAAGTAAAGTTGGTGATATTTCAGCCATGCAGGATATAAATAAAGTTGGCGGTATTTCAGCCATGAAGGATTCAAATAAAGTTGGCGGTATTTCAGCCGATTGCAAGACTTAAATAAAAGGTGGTGATATTTTAGCCATGCAAGAGATAAAGTGGCGATATTTCAGCCCTGCAGGATTTAAATAAAGTTGGTGATATTTTAGCGGATTGCAAGACTTAAATAAAGGTGGCGATATTTCAGTCATGCAAGAGATAAAGTGCCGATATTTCAGCCATGCGGGATTTAAATAAAGCTGGCGATATTTCAGCTGATTGCAAGACTTAAAAGAAGGTGGCGATATTTTAGCCATGCAAGAGATAAAGTGGCGATATTTCAGTCGTGCATGATTTAAATAAAGCTGACAATATTTCAGCCGATGCGAGTGGAGACAATGCTTAGTCTCGGAAGGCAGAAATGTAGCCTTATGCAATGCAAGAAAAATGCGTGATGGAGGTAGAGCTTAACCTCGGAAGGCACAAAAGTAGACTTATGCAATGCAATAAAATGCAGGATGGAGGTAGAGCTTAACCTCGAAAGGCAAAAAGGTAGCCTTATACAATGTAGAGAATGCAGGATGGAGACAGAGCTTAGTATCGGAAGGTAGAAAGGTAGCCTTATGCAATGCAGAGAATGCGGGATGGAGACAGAGCTTAGTCTCGGAAGGCAAAAAGGTAGCCTTATGCAATGCAAGAAAAATGCAGGTGGAGACAGAGCTTAGTCTCGGAAGGCAGAAAGGTAGCCTTACGCAATGCAAGAAAAGGTGAAGAGTAACAAAATTGCTTAGCTGATAGATGATGGTCTATAGTTGATCGTGTCATTGTGGCTGTTGGGGATGTCATGTGCAGATAGAACTTGTAAGTAAGCGATGATTCTAAAAGTGGTACTCCTGCAAAATATGAATATGTAATCGTATCTGATGGTTTTAGGTCTTGGGGTGCCTGCATTCAAAGAAAAATTGTGAGTTTCTTAAAGGGGGAAGGTTAGTTCGTCTTCCCGCAGACTCCGCTCGTCCTACTCGGCTCTTGTTTTCATTGGGGGGGGTAGCCTCACTAAAAAAAGCAATCTTGATAGTAGCCATGCATGGTTTAGTAAAAATATGATGTAACTACATAAAAATGATTTTCTTTTAGGTGAACCGACGACTGCGACACGGTTCAAGACATTGCGACCTCTTTTGCTCCGGAATTTTGAGGGTCCTCCTCAAAATTCTGCCCCAGTTTACTGGGCTGATGCCTCTGACAGTTGTGTGCGACGAATGGCTGAATGTTAACTTCAGAATTTTGACAGTCCTCCTCAAAATTTTGCCCCAGTTTCCAATATCGGGGGGAAATGAAATTTTTTATTGAATTGTGACTGAACCCATAGGGCTGCCTACGTATCCCCTCTTAAATGGGAATCAGATTAGGCATAGTTCAAGTTAAATCATAAAATCATAAGTAGACACATAGTATCGTTTCACTGCATCTGGATTGATCGGCTTCGGCCAAACTTCTCCGTCTACTTTTGCAAGTATGAGGGTTCCTCCTATTAGAACTCGGTGAACCATGTACGAACCTTTCTAGTTGGGAGAGAATTTCCCCTTGGCTTCATCTTGATTTGGGAATATTTTCTTCAACACCAGTTGTCTCGGTGTAAACCGTTTTGGCTTGACTCTTCTGTTGAAGGCTCTGGACATTTTGTTCTGATACAATTGACCATGGCAAACTGCATTCATCCTCTTCCCGTTTATAAGAGCTAACTGCTCGTAGTGACTTTTTACCCATTCTGCATCGTCAAGTTCTGCTTCTTGTATGATTATTAGGGACGAAATTTCTACCTCGACGGGAATGACTACCTCTGTACCATAAACCAACATATAGGGAGTTGCCCCGGTTGATGTGCGAACTGTGGTACGGTATCCCAATAAGGAAAATGATAACTTCGTATGCCACTGCTTATGCTTTTCTATCATTTTCCTTAGAATCTTCTTGATGTTCTTGTTGGTTGCTTCTACAGTTTCATTCATCTGAGGTCTGTAGGCTATAGAATTCTTGTGTTTGATTTTGAATGTTTCACACATGGCTTTCATCAAGTCACTGTTGAGTTTGGAACCATTATCAGTAATGATTGATTCTAGGATGCTGAACTGGCAAACGATGCGGTCGCGGACAAAGTCTGCCACAACTTCATTGGTCACTGCCTTATATGATGCTGCTTCAACCTATTTGATGAAATAATCAATTACCACTAGAATGAACCTGTGCCCGTTTGATGCGGCAGGCTCGATAGGTCTGATAATATCCATTCCCTAAGCAGCAAATGACCATGGCGAGCTTGTTACAGTAAGTTCATTTGGAGGAACTTTTATCATGTCTGCATGTATCTGACAGCGATGGAATTTTCGGACATACTGGATGCAGTCCGTTTCCATATTCATCCAAAAATATCCTGCTCGTAGTATCTTCTTTGCTAAGACAAAACCATTCATATGTAGGCCGCAGGTCCCTGTATGAACTTCTTCTATAACCTGGATGCTTTCTTTGCTTTGACACACCTTAGTAATCCCAAAATCGGGAGTCCTTCTGCACAAGATTCCTCCACTATGAAAGAAGTTGTTGGATAACCTCCGAAGTGTGCATTTTTTAGTAGTATTTACAAATTCCGAATATCCTCCCGTTGCCAAATATTCATTGATATCATGGAACCATGGTTTTCCTCTGCTTCTTCCTCGACATGAGCACAATAAGTTGGCTGATTATGGATTTTCACAGGAATAGGGTCAATGAAATTTGTGTCCGGGTGATGTATTATGGATGATAGGGTAGCCAATGCATCGGCGAACTCATTCTGGACTATAGGGACATGCTAAAACTCTGTCTTTGTGAATCTCTTCCTCAACTCCTGTACATGATGCACATAAGGGAGTAATTCTTGGTTGCCCATTCTTCTTGGACATGATGTATAAGCAGGTGTGAATCTCCAATCACTAGCAACTCCTGAACATTCATGTCAATAGCCAACTTGAGCCCTAAGATACAGGCTTCGTATTTGGCCTTGTTGTTGCTGCACGGGAAACTGAGTTTGGCAGATACCGGATAATGCTGGCCGGTTTCTAATACTAGGACTGCTCCTATGCCCACTCCTTTGAAATTTGCCGCTCCGTCGAAAAACATCCTCCAACCATCATAGGATTCTGCAATATCTTCTCCTATGAAAGATACCTCATAATTAGGAAAATACGTCTTTATAGGTTCGTATTCTCCATCCACGGATTCTCGGCGAGATGATATGCCAAGGCTTGTCCTTTAATTTCTTTCTGGGTTATGTAAACAATGTCGAATTCACTCAGCAGGATTTGCCACTTGGCTAGCTTGCCTATGGGCATGGGCTTCTGGAAGATATACTTCAGCGGATCTATTCTCGATATGAGATAAGTAGTATATGCACCGAAATAATGCCTCAATTTTTGAGCTACCCAAGTCAGAGTACAACAGGTGAACTCAAGTAAGGAATACCGGGCCTCGTATAGGGTGAACTTCTTGCTGAGTTAGTAAATGGCTTGCCCCTTTCTCCCCGTTTCATCATGTTTTCCCAAAACATGACCGGATGCCCCATCTGATACCGCAAGGTAGAGCAATAGGGGTCTACCCGGTTCGAGTGGAACCAAAACTAGCGGCATTGACAGGTATTCCTCGATTTTATCGAAGGCTTTCTGACAATCATTAGTCCATTTAGTGGCGGCATCCTTCTTAAACATCTTAAAGATTGGATCCCAAATGACAGTGGACTGAGCTATGAACCGACTGATGTAATTGAGACTCCCCAAGAAACTCATAACCTCTTTCTTGTTCTTTGGCGGTGGTAATTCTTGAATAGCCTTAACCTTTGACGGATATAGTTCTATTCCTCGTCGACTTAGATGAACCCAAGCAGTTTTCCGGTAGGAACCCCGAATGCACATTTGGCGAGATTCAGTTTCAGGTTGTACCTTCTTAATCTGTTGAAGAACTTCCTCAGATCTTCCATGTGGTCAGTGGCTTTCTTGGATTTGATGATGACATCGTCTACATACACCTTGATCTCTTTGTGTATCATGTCATGGAAAATAGTATTCATGGCCCTCATGTAGGTGGCCCCAGCCTTTTTTAATCCAAACGGCATCATTTTGTAACAATACATCCCCCACGGCGTAATGAAAGCTGCTTTCTCCCCATCTTCTTCGTCCATCCATATCTGATAATACCCGGCAAAACAATCAACGAAGGACTGCAACTCGTGCTTGGCGGACTTGTCAATCAGGATGTGTATGTTTGGCAAGGGGAAGTTGTCTTCTGGGCTGGCCCAGTTGAGATCCCGGTAGTCGACACAGACTCTGACCTTCCCGTCCTTTTTTGGCACTGGCACAATATTGGCCAACCATGTTGGATACTCCACCACTCTGAGGACCTTGGCTTTGACTTGTTTGGTAATTTCCTCCTTGATTTTCAAACTCATGTCTGGCTTGAACTTTCTGAGCTTCTTCTTTACCGGCGGGTATGTCGGATCTGTTGGCAGATTGTGAGCTACAATAGATGTACTGAGACCAGTCATATCATCATACAAACAGTCGAATATGTCCTCATATTCCCTTAGGAATTCTGTGTACTCTTCCTTTTCTGACAGTGACAGGTGAACACTGACGCGCGTTTCCTTTACATTTTCTGTATCCCCCAAGTTGACAGCCTCAATTTCGTCCAAGTTAGACTTAGGACTATTCTCAAAATCCTCAACCCCTTTAACGACCTCTTCTGGTATATCATCATCTATGTCCATTTGTTGCGTTGCCTCTTTCTAAGTCACAATCGTCGGTTCATAAAGATAAGTAATAGTAATGCTGTGTATAAAAAGTAAACAATGAAAAGTAATAAGAAAGAGATTTATAAGAAACTAAAATGCTTTGATAAATTTCAAAGATTTATAAGAAACTAAAATGCTTTGATAAATTTCAAAAGTTATTTGAACATTGTAGCCCTTATTTCAAAATTAAAATGCGGAAATAAAATCAACTAGCAAAAAGTAAAAGGTGATGCATGGTGCTTTGTTCTGTCTTGCTACCCGAAGCTTTCCGGGCTCTGGTGGTTCTGATAGTCCAGTTATTGAGATTTTCCCTTCTGCTTAAGATGATTATGCCAGAGTGCACGAACTAACCTTTTAGGGAGGGGAATAAAACAAAACAAAACAAGGTAACAAGTTAGTAAGGGTTATGAGAAGAAAACATTGCAACATTTAAACACATAGTGCAAGAATATAAATCGTGTCCTAATTTGGGTGACTCGTTGTGCCCGAGGTAGGCCTAGCGACAAGTTGATTTGGAGAAATTATAATGCTAAATGCCCTATTTTTTGATAAAAATAAGACGAATCCCAAGACGACACTAAAGTAGCAGAAGATAAAATGTCACTAATGGCCATTGACCTTATTACATTTAAAGCAAAAAGAAAAGAATCCTATCTATTTGGTCCTAGAAGGACCTTCTTCAAGTTGAATGTTCTCGTTGATCAGATCCTCTAGCTCGCACAGACTTTTCAGTAAAAATGCCTTCGCCAGGCATTCTCCTTCGCCTTCCTCAGCGTTTTGACAGTCGGTAACTCTTTTCCTCACTTTCCCTTCCAACTCCAGCAGACTGTATTCCAGATATTCCAGCTTCTCACTAGCCCTGGTGACTCTCTCTTTCCGTTCGTTGATTTGGTTACTTGATGGGAGGTTCCTTCACCAGGTCAGCAAGAGTGAGGGTATACTGACCATACCAAAGTCGGGGACCTTGTTCTCCATTTTTTGCAAAACAAAAGGGTTAAGACCATACCCCCTACCGAACTTGACTATTTAAACCAATAATTAGCATGAAAGCATTTAGTTCTCCAAATAAATGCACAGATTATGGTGGCGTCCGTTTGGGTTCCAAGGGAACCCAGTGGACTTTGGACAAGGCTATCTTAAGGAGTCATTATGCGAACAACATAACTGAATCAACTAGGTTCGACAGTGATGCATGCACAGTTAAACAGAATAAGGTTTCTATGGGGTGTTAGACCGGTACCCCTGAGGGGACAACTCAAGAGGGAAAGGCACGGAAATGTCGATTGCACCGATGATCGATTGGTTTTACCGCAAATATGCCTTTGCCAAATTTTGGGGGTGATGATATCGGAAGAGCGCAACAACTCATTATAAGCGTTGCCATGGTATTTGTTTGGCATGAGTGGAATATGATGTTGAAGATGCAATTACAAGAATGAAGCAAGTTGTCACGTATTTGCACGTTCATAAAAATAATGATTACAATAATTGCTCAGAATTACAACAGCATTGAAGGAAAGCAGTAAATGAAAGCATTAAAGAAAAAGACACAAAAAAGCCAAGTCAATTTCGAAAAAGACATTAAATAAAGCAATAAAAAAGCAATAAGGTCACAAATAACATGAAGTGGTAAAAGCCTACGAAATCCCCAGCAGAGTCGCCATGCTGTCGACGCCCCCTTTTTCTCATGAAATCAGGCTTTGCGACATTTGGGCGGACAACTCTATTCTCTTTTGGGATTTGGGTTTTTGGAATTAACAGTCGCCACTTAATGATTAAGTGCATTAGGACACTAAGGGTTTTGAGTTGGAAAACCAGAGTTCAGGTAAGGGCTAGAAATTATCTCGAGGGGAAGGTGTTAGGCACCCCTCAAGACCCACTAGTGTGGTTCCCATCCATGTTATATTGTAACTTTAAACAATCAAGTGGCCAAGCAAGAATTACAAACACAAGGGGGTTTTTCACATAATGGTTGCAAGAGATTAAAGAAGTTCAAGAAGCTGAAATTTGAGAGAAGAAACAGTTTTAAAAAGAAAAAAAGAAATCTGAAGCTTACGAAAAGCGGTTGAATTCATAAATAAAATGACTAAATAAGGGACTGGGTCCTATGTTTGTACATAATATGGATCACCCCACAAAACACCCGGTAACCGTTTATACACGTAGTGTTATCGCGTGATCATCATATCCATATCTACCCTTTCCCACCCCGTTAAGGTATTAAATGTGGAATTGTCTCGTCTTACTTGTTGCATTCTATTACCCGTCCCAACCTATCACTCCGGAGGCACTTAGGACTACTAGTCCTAAATGGTGGGATATTAGGCTCACTGGTTTCAAAGGATAAAAATCTAAGGCGACATACAAAAAACACATACTGCATATTGGGGGGAAGAATGTAAACATATAAAGGCTCATCTATACCTCCTTAAACAAAACACATAAGTAGCATGACTTAAACATAATTAAGTTCTCAAAAGATAGGGACTTTTATAGCCGTTAAAACTTGGTTTTAAAAATGAATTAGTAATAGTAATAGCACGATTCTGGCCAGAGATGAGCAACCCGGTGATTTGAGGACATTAAAATTAGAAGCTCAGTAAAAGTACATAGGTGCATCATTTCAGAATCATTTTCAGCATAGTTTTTTAAGAAAAGCTTAGTGAACTTCAAAGAATCAAGACAAGAACAGGAACGACAGAGTTGAAATTAAAGAAGTAGGTTGGTCTTAAATTAATAGAAAACACAATTGATCGGGCATAAAGTTTTCCTAGGTGTCGTTGTACATTGTCTGATTTTAAAAAAAAGAGATGGACATGCATATTTTTATTATGATTTATAAAGGTACGTGTGATAAGGTATTTACAGAAAACGTTTCAAACCACTTTGCCATATTTTAACAAAGTTATTAGACAAACGTGTATTAACTACTGCAACGCAAACGAGTGAGAAGTCCTAAGGGAAGGATATCTAATGCAAATAAGAGTTCCTAAAACATGATTTCTAACATGCCAATGCAGTAATGACAAGTTATTTTGCTTGTTGCTAATTGCTTGCTAGTTATTAAATGATCGTGGTTACGAGGTGAGCATAATGTCAAGCTGAAAGTAAAGAACCTAAAGCAGGATCTCTAATGAATGAGATGCACGACATATGCAAGTTTTCTATTGCGCAGATAAATATATAAAACCCTATAAGCATGTTTTCTACCCATTATTTATACTAAGCATGCATAACCCTCCCGCATATTCACTATTCACCCCAATCGTTTGTTTACAAATTATTACAAACCAATAGTATCTATATTACAACAATAAAGAACAGAAAAAATAAGAAGCTATTCTATAGGGAGTCTTTAATCCGTCCCAATCTTTCAACCTCAACCCCTTCGAGTTTATAGCCTTAGCCATGGTCAAGGTGTGTCAAAGCTCCCTAGGTCCCCATTGGGTCCTTGGCCAATACCAGCACCTAGACACATAAGGGAATGCAAAACAAGTGCAGTGTGGAATACCAGCCTTGTGTGTCAAAGTTCAATGCGTACTCAGAGGTGCTCAAAGCAATGCTCACATGAAGAGGCCAAAACCTATTCTCTAAGAGTATTGTGAAGTGCAAGAAGAAGTATTTTAAAGAAGAGTTTAAAAAATAGGGATTTGTTTGGAAAGAAACAACATAAATAAGTGTTTAACAGTAGTTTAATAGCATAGGATTGCATACAATGATCATGGGGAAAGGGAGCAAATAGATCACACAATGTTAATGATTTTAATGACTACACAGAATCAGGGGATTCAGGGGAACTGGGAAGTAGGCCTGCTAATGTATAGCAATGGGACATAGGCATAGCAAGTAAAGCTAGGAATAGACAAAGTCAGACTTAGCATGTAAATCAATAGACATGGTGAAGTATTAAAGCAAATAATCAATTACAGATTGAGTAGGAGAAACATAAGTAGAAGTAAATCAGCAAGATAATAAACTTAAAACAAAAGTAAACACATTGGTGTGAAACTCGAAAATTAATTAATACATACCAGTGAAAGAGCAAGAGCAGGATGCAAAGACAAATGAGTAACACACTATTAGCCTTGGCTTCCGGCCGGCTAATAATAAGTTAGAGCAGAGAATGGAAATAGAGCAATAGAGCAAAAGAGCAAGAGAGAATGCAGATTTGAAAGTATTCAGTGTTGTGTGTAAGTTAGGAAGACTTGTCGTGTATTTTCTTTGAAAGACTTAGGGTATTTATAGTTGAAAGTAGGTGGTAAAATAAGGTAAAAATCACAGAAGTATGTGAATTTAAGAACTCGGAATCAATTAATTAAAGAATCAAGGAAGTACTCCCATTAATTAAGGGAATCAAAATCAAACGAAAAGATTCAGCACCATATAAGACAAGTAGAAAAATCAGTGTAGCATTAAATAAGGAAGGAGTCAAGGTTCAGTATTGCATATAGTAGCCAATTAAGACCAAATTCAGGAAAATCCCAATTAAGGAAAGGCTAAGTAGTATAGAGTACTATAGCAAATAAGGTAACAAAAATCAATTAATTTAAATAGGCGAGTATAATGCTAGGGTTTTGAAAGAGAGTTTTTAAATTAACAATCAATCAAGGAAAATAAGAATCAATCATGCGAAGTTATGATTCTACATTCTAAGCATATAAATGGAGGTAAATGAACAAGAGTAGCAAACAAAATTAGCCATATAGACAGAAGGGAACAAGAGATGAACAAACACAACCATTGAGAGATTGTGAAAATAGGTCAAGATTCAACGGGACATATTCGAAGCATGGTGACCCCGAAACATTAATAAGGATCAAATAAATAGGCTAGTAGACAGAACCAAAGCAAGGAAAATCAGGTTAACACACACAATCAAACGAAGAAACATGCTAGCACATAGAGACAAGGCCAAGAAAATTAGGCTAACACACATAATTGAAGCAAAGAAACATGCTAACACATAGAATCAGAGTAAGGAAAATCATGCTAACACATATAATCAAACGAAGAAGCATTTTTTAGAAATTAGGGTTTTTAGCAGAGTCAAGCTAAAAAATAGTAAGAGCATAAAATCTGTCAAAAATAAACAAGGAAAAGGTTTTAATCATGAAGAAAATTGGTCGAAACATGTGTAAAAGAGATCCAAGAAACCATAGTTTTTCAAAAAGAGTAAAAATGGTTCAAAGTAGAGAATCTTTTAGAAGAAACACGAGAATAAGTAGAACATAGAGGAAAACATGAAAATGGCATGAAAATAACATCGTTTTGAGAGATTCAGGAGAGAGTTAGGTTTTCACAAGGGAAACCCTAATAGGAGTTGAGTGAACCTGTTGAGACTTCACAGATCGTGAGATATAGGTTCTGATTTCGCCTGTAATCACACCACCGAACTCATAGGTAGCAGAACTAGGAACCCTAGGTCTCAATCGACATGTCCCATAAACCTCGAAGGTCCTAGTAATGTTGAACAGGGAGATGAGAGGCCCATTAGAGCCTTAGGGCTAAAAGGAGGTGGCCGAAGATGGCCGGAAACAAACCAGGCGGAACATTTAGGGACTGATTCGCATGGTGGAGGCTTTTGGGGTTTCAAAAATAGAAGGAATCAATGAGTTAGGGTTTCATGGCGGCTGATGGTCCAAAGGGGTGAGATTGGAGGTCGCCTGAGAGATGGTGGAGATCATCAAAGAAGAAAGAACCAGAAGGTTCTAGAGAGAAGGGAGAAAAAGAGACCAGATAGAGAGAGATATAGTCTCGAAGAAATGAGGGGTCTGGGGGGGGTGTAATTGAATTTAATTAAGGGAAATAAATCTAGGTCGTTGATCTCATTTGATCAACGGCTCAGATTTAAACCAGGTTGGATCCGGTTAGATTAGGGATTGGGCTGGGTTAATTTAATTAGTATATTGGGTCAATAAAATCTGACATGGGTATGGCCAAATTGGCTAAAAATCGAAATAACAAACGAATGTTTGTTAAATAGCCAATTTTCCCTCTTTTATTATTTTATAAAATAGTAAAAAATAATTTTAAAATAATTTAAAGGTACTGGACTAGTTAATAACATATAAATGTTAATCTAAAAATAAAAAAAATGATTTTATAATTACAAAATGTTGTTAATTGTACAGTAGGCTATAATTGCAATTATATGCAATTTAGCTAAAAAAACACCAAACAAATGTATAAAAATATGCAAAACTTACATTAATTATATCTTAGTGTAAATATGAGAATGAAATAAATTATTCACAAAATATGCTAGTTTGGGGATAATTACTGAATTTTATAGTATTAAAATAGATAATAAATTGATTTTAAAAATTTTAAAAATAAAGGAAAAATACCAAAACTCTTGGGCATGCTTATATATGCATCTTCATGCTATTTTGAGAATATTTTGCATCAAAAAATATGTAGGGAAAAATTGGGTATCAACACTCCATATCTTTGTAACTAATGCATTTTGTATTATGTTGGGATTTCCCTCCTATATAAAGGGGATCCTTGTCATTTTGTAAGGTTCTGTTGCTTCAGTTACTCCACAATTATATACCAGAACATTCTCTCCGCTTTCTGACATATTTTTATGTTATTATTGCTTTCATTTATTGCCTTCATACTTGTTCATCATTTATTGCTCATCATTGGCCATAAAGACCCTTAATCAATTTTATTGTAACTGTTAGTCATACCCCGATCACCCCCGATAGCTCATTATCGATCCACGAAAGCGACCTCGAAGTCCGCATATCAACAAGCTCGAGGCCCCGATTGTTAGCATCGGTTTGACCTCATCTTTAACTCTTATTTTGCCCTTAAAATTCATACACATAACATCATCTGCTTAACAACTAGCATAAAAATAGATCATGTATTTTTAGAGTCCCATCAATAAATTTAATTGTTATTACCATTTTCACGGTAAACACCTGGACTCAATTCTTTATTTTAACTTATACTGGAGTCTTCTACGGTTGTAAGTTTGTCAACATACATGTTGCATGGATAATACTTCAAAATTTTAAGTGCGTTCATAACGTAATTAACTCTGGATCATTGATCGAATAATTATTTTCGTTTCTTCTCAGCTTTCTTTAAATAGGATATTAATTTTACTGGTCGTTCCACCACTTGTTGCATGAATACTTGGCTTATCTTAGTTCCTACACATGCTAGAGTTTTTTTTGCAACTCATATGATCTAGACATTTGGTTTTGCTTTCAGTAACCACTCATTAGCCACGATAGGTGTCACTTTCTTATGGTGTGCATACAATGTTGCTGTGAAGCTTTTGTAACTTGACCATTTTCTCTTTAGGTCACTGTGCTTAAGTTTAAGCCTTCTTCCTTACTTCCTCAGCTAGTCTTTCATTGTATTACTTATGGAGGACCCTCTAACTCTTGTAAAGTTGCGAGCTTATTACATTGTATACTCGACGGAATTTTTGATGTCCTTCCTCACCTATAATTATCCGTAGTTACTTACCTACACGCCCATATGCTTGTAGGGTTGCTTCTGAAATTGATATTTAATTGTTTTCCCAATGGGACTCTCTTTATATCCATAACACTCATACGGTATCTTTAACTACCCCAACTCTTATCTGAATATTTCTCAAGGTCACGATGTCATATCTGTGAGACTTAATTCCCTATGTTGGGGTTCACTTTGTTTATCTTGCACGATCTATTGATTTTTCCATATCCTCTTATCTAGCTATAACTAGGCTCTTGCTGAATCAACTACTAACCACCCATTGGCTCATTTTCATATCAATATTCCGCGTAATCTTTCTCGGGTTATTTCCTTTGTCTTAACTTACATCTCATACTGGCTCCTTATTTATAAAAACATCCCGTGCCGAAACTCTTACTTCCTCTCCTTGACATCTTATTTGCATAATGTTCTTGAATCGTAGCATATCTATAGGATTTGGATAGGTGCAATCCCATTCCTTTCTCATTTTTTTGCATTCTTCCTTTACCATTCCATAGTTACTAGAACCACTTAATTCTGACTTAATGTCATATCACTGCATATTCCCCCTTTTAGTGGAGTGCTAAGATTTAGAGCTACAACGATCCACCTGTAGATACTTTACCTCTTCATCTTTGGCATCTTTTTATATCACCGATGACCCTTTCTCGACTTGCGGTAATCGTTGTGTACCAAGAATAACAAAATTCCGTACTCACGAGGGAGACACCTAGTGTAAATGGCACACAGTCCCTTAACCTTAACTTTTCTCACATTGCTTACTTTAGGGAAGCATTTTCCTGAATGACATTTACGAGTTATTCTTTTTTTTCCATTCTATTATTGCTGAAATGTAATATGAAATTTTCATGATTTCGACCATTATCAAATCACTCAGTCCCTAATCCATGTTTAGTTTATCTTGTTTTCCAGACTATATTGATTTCTATTACTCTAGAGGTCTAGATTTTCCTTCTGGTAATCACGTTAGAGTCAAGAAATTATTTCTCGAAATGAGGATATGACTTTATGGCCTATACTCTTTTATTATCTCAAGGCCTGTCACCTCTCATCCCTTCCTTCACCTGACTATAGGCTTTGTAATACTGTCATTTTTTTTATCTACCATTGTCATCCATGTATCACATCTTACTCAAAATGCTTACTTATCTCTCTTCTTATTTCCCTGCTGATATTTCTGCCTATCACTTTCTTTTGAAGACTTTAACAAGACATTCTTTTTCTTTTAGCTCCCCTTCTTTATTCATTAGCTCTTTGGGTTGCTTAACATTCTCACCCTACTTGGGATGGGAGCCATATTAAGGTAGTATTTATCCCTCCCAGGATTCCGGTGCTTGTCTTTCAACATTCTAGTATTCATATCGAACTGTACTATTCTATAGTGCACCATCTGGGTGCTTCACAAGGAGATCTATTAACACATTTGCAATATCCTTCGGAAATATCAACTAATGCAAACAATCCATCCATCATTTTGGGTTACTCTAACCCTAGCGGGATCCTAATATCCCGTTATTCTCTCAAACAATATTTGTTAGCTCTCATAGGGCATAACTGTAATGGGTGTGGCCAATTATACATACCTCTGTCACTGCTGAAGGTACTCAAACTGCTTATATTTCTCTGATTGAATTGTAAATAGTGATCATCTCGACTAACTGGGTATCTCGTACACTTCTTCATCTTGCTTCTTTTACTTGTTGAAACTTGTACCTTCTAAATCTCTCATTGCCTTTAACCATAAAAGTAGATAAATATTCTTACCTTAAGGTTCCTTATCAAGAAACTTAAAATTCTTAGTACACACATGGTCTATTGAAGACATCACACACTGATCATAAGCATGATGCAAAATTGAGTCCCTCTAGCTTAACTCTTCCACAACCACATGCAACCTCTTACCAACTGTCTTTCTAGATGTAGGAATTGTCGTATTATGAATAATATAGAGTTTAAGAAATTGGGTTCTTACAGCTGAGCTCTACCACACGATCTAGAGTAAGAATAAAGAGTGACAGTTGTAAATGCCATGTAGCCTCCTATATAAAAGTGTAGTGCACAACATACCCATAAACAAGACTCTACTAGACACATCTTATAGACTCCCTATGACTGAAGTGCTCTGATACCACTTTTGTCACACCCAAACCTGGGGGGCGAGACCGGCACCAGGTTCCTCACCTATCCTTGCATAACAACTTGCGATTACGGGACTCTGAACATATAATGTCATACTTTGGCCATAGGCCACATGGAAAGACAATTTACGAAGAAAAATATAAAACTGAACGGAAACTAAAGCTGACTAAAAATCAATATAAAGATGGGCAGAAAAACCAACCAGGTATACATACAAGGCCTACAAGCCCTGTGAGCACGTGATTTTTGCCCTATACGAGTTATTCCCAGAAATTCAAACAAAATAATTTCTTTCATAACTTTACAATTTTGTGAATTTTCGTGTTATTTTCTGTTAATTGCTTGCATTTTATTTGTGCATTTTAATTCATATGAAAATATAAAAAATACACTTGGCATGTGCATTTAGGGTTTAATTTTAAATTGTAGAATTAATTAGAAAATTAATTGTTTCATCAAAGGGAAAAATCAAAAGTATAGTGTAGTTTACACTTTTAATTTTGGTTTTGATTTTTGAGTAGTTTTGTGTTAATTTGGTGCTAATTGTCATTTTTGGGTTTAATTAGTTTTCTTTAATTTTAGGAATTAATTTAGATTTTTGTTAGTTCCAAATTAAAAGAAATTACAATAAAAAGAGGAAAATAAAAGAAAAAAATCGGGAAAATTAAAAGAAAAGAGTGATCTTAATAAAATGCTTAAATTTGGGCCAAATCTGCTTAGCCCAAACGAAACCTAGCCCAAAAACCACCCCCAGTCCAGCCCAAATTCGTATCCCCACCCGGTCCGACCCATAGACACCCAAAACAACATTGTTTAGCGACAATTAAATCCTAGCCATCAACGTCTAGGTGATCAACAGCTGAGAAGCCCATGATCAATTAATATAAAACAGTCAGATCAACCCTACCTCCCCTCAACTCATCGTCTCCAAACCCTTAATGTCCAGAGCCTGTAACGCCGCCAGCGGAAGTTGCCCACGGCGGCGGCCCGTCTCCGTTCGACCCCAAAATAACACCCTAAATCCCCTTCCCTTCCTCTATCCAAATCCACTACCCGTTTTCCTCACATCCCGGCCAATTGTGTCGAATATTGGATCGAAAATTTTCCGGCCACAACGCAACTTCTTCCAAATCACCCCAAATTTACACCAGTGAATCTTCTTCGTCTCCTCTTTCCAATGATCTAAGAATCACCCCTCGAATGTTGCCGGAACTTTTCGAATATCGATTTGAGTTTTTCGGCCAAAACCCTAATTTCCCCAAACCACTCCAAATTAATACCACATGGTCCCTGGGCTTTCTTCGAAGTGAATTTGTCGTCAGTAGAGCTCAATTCTTACCAGAGGTGGCTGGATTCGACTTTTAGAGAATTAACCGGAGTTTTGAAGTCGAGTCAGTAAGTTTCACGATTTTCTTCCCCCTTTATTTTTTTGGTATTAATTTACTCTTCATGACTATTTGGTTTCTTAATTTTGGTTGTTAATAATTGTTAATTCGAAAAGCAATAATTTTTCTTCAATTATGTTTCAATCCTTATTTTCCTGTTCTCTTAGTCTTTAGGTTAAGTTGTTATTCGTTTCTGCTAATAATTTGGATTTGTTTCAATTTTTTCTGTTAAATAATAACTTGTAGTATTAGGTCTCAATTATGATTTTGTTTAGTTAATAGTTGTTTGAATGTCATTTGGTTATCAATCCTGATTAGTTTAGCTTGTAGTTAGTTCTTGTTGATTGCTGTTGTTAATTTGGTTCAATGAATAAGTTAACTAGTGGTTTGAATTATGATTATATTTTGTAGTTAATTAATTCAGAGCTTAGGGAATTGTTTGGGTACATCTGTGTTAGATTGGTAGCTTTAGAATAAGTCAAGAGTAATTGGGGTATTTCAGGGATAAGGAGTCTTGAGTAACCAATCTAGAATTCCCTAGAAGTTTCTAGGTGGGAGTCAAAGTGAAATATTAGGAGAAGTAGTGAGGTAACTCGAAGAACAAGTCACTATTTTAGGGACTAAAATGTAAAAAAACTAAAATATGAAGTTGCACCCTATTGGTGCCTATAAAAGGGCATGCCCTTGCCTTGTTTAACACGTTTGGAGCCCTAAAAATTCCCCCCAAATACTCTCCAAGCTTCCTAGATCTAAAATTCAAATTTCAAACCCAATATCACTTAGATCTTAGTCTTCTCACAAATTTTCAGAAAGAAACAACAGAAAAACCATAAAAAATATTGTTACACTACTTTTCTTTTGGTTATTTTTGAATTTCAGCCTTTAATTCAATACTCTAGCTTACTCTGGATCCGAAGTAATTTGAATTCCTCAGTTTCTATTCGATACTAAGATTTAAAAGCAGTTCGAGTCATGTATGCATGGAATCTGATTAGTTCGAAGTTGATTGCTGGTTATTTACTGATTGTGTTGATTACTGGGTTCATTCCTGGTCAATTTGGTGCTGTGTTGGGTTTTAAATTGTTCTATTGCTGTTGTTTGTCATTTGCTGTTGTTGATCTCATTTTCCTTCTTATTTTCAACCTCCAGGTACATGTCTGAGCCTCAATCTCTTGTAAATCATCAGTTGATAATGAAATGAGATGGAAGCATAAGTTTGATTTAGTTTACTTCCAGATCCTTGTTTATTTTTGTACTGACTGGACTGTGCACGTCTGGATAGACCAGTAGTCATATAGATATTAATAATATGTGTTATGTTGATGTAGTTTGAATTTTACTTACATGAACAATAGAAGTATGGCCTGTATAATTAGGACTGCTTTAAGATGGATTTGGACTGTTTACGATTATTAGTTTGTATTGGTCTGTTAATTAGCCTAGGGTAAGTGTATTCAGTAGTTAATTGAATTATTAGTATTGGCAACAGCACTAACGTAGAAATCGACTCCAGGTCCTCATGTGTAGTTGAACACTCGAATAGATGTGATTATGTTAAAAATGGAATTCGATTTGGAC
This sequence comes from Nicotiana glauca, assembly GCA_026770625.1. Classification (NCBI taxonomy): domain Eukaryota; kingdom Viridiplantae; phylum Streptophyta; class Magnoliopsida; order Solanales; family Solanaceae; genus Nicotiana; species Nicotiana glauca. The sequence goes on from MU689936.1 coordinate 35,284, forward strand.
TGCACGTTTCTGGGTATAAAATCAGTTTAGGGGTCATGTTGCATGCTGTAGTTGAATTTTGCTTCATTGATCATCACAAGCGTTGAAGTTTCTATTTCTTATTTTTCAGAAAACAATCATCTATGGCCATAATATACATTAGGAGAAACACATAAATAATCTGAGTGATAAACCGTATTGTCAATTGGAACTGTTATTAGAAGTTGTCTAGGTTATATACTGAGTTTGAATTCAAGTTTCAATAATTGTAATGAACTTGAACGTTAAAATTTCTATGAAGCTAAGTGTATTTCCTCATGTAATTGGACCTGTAAGTTGGCATTAGGACCCTCATTCTACTGGGTTCAAACGCCAACCCCAAAACATCTGCCTTCAGCTTACAACTAAGATACCCGCTCCAGCACGCCCTGGACCTGGACCCTTCATCATAAGCCCAAAATGTATCACCCTTTGTATTCATAATATGGGTTGTCTCTACTCATTCGGCTACTAGGCCTAATTGAGTGAAATTGAATTAAGGAGCGTTGGACCTCTCAAACATTTTAATTAATTAGGGTTTCTTCTTTATTACTAGAGACACATTAAGTAGAAAGTTGTAGTTTGTTTTAGGTTGACCTTTAATAATAAATGAGGTGATCCTCGCTAAACAAAACACATAAATTGCGGGGCCCTCTTTAAATGTCAATATTAAAATACTTAGAATTCGAGATGGGCCGTTTAGCGAATTTCACGGCCCTCCCCAAAGATAATAGCGCGTTAGTCACTTTAGGCACGCTTTTAATAATTTACCTTCTTAAATATGGGTGTGAATTTCATGCGACCCAAATCCAAATCCCAAAATGTTGAATAAGAATATGTCGAGGATCGGGGTGCAATTCATGTAACGTGATCAAAAACACGTTCTTAAACGACGTTCACTTTCTTAATAATTGACTTAAAGCGGTAAATAATTAAAATGCACTATAGGGTTAACATGTATTAAAATTAGATTTTACCCAAATATAGCAGTTGGGCGACCGTGTTAGAACCACGGAACCCGGGAGTGCCTAACCCCTTCTATCGGGTTAACAGAATTCCTTACCCGGATTTTTGGTTCGCGACTGTAATACAGAGTCCAACCGTTTCCTCGATTCGGGATTCCAATCGGTGACTTGGGACACCATAAATCTTCCAAGTGGAAACTCTGAATCTCTTAATAAACGGATCCCGTTGCGATTGTCCTTTAAGTAGAAAACCTCCTTTTATTATACCCTTCACGGGGTGTAGTAGCGAAAAAAGGAGGTGTGACAGCTCTGGTGACTCTGCTGGGGACACAAACCCAGAACTTCTGTTCAGGGTTTAAGAATTTGAGCTTAGAATAATTGTTATGTTTGGCTTTATCTGATTTTTCTACATGTTTCCTGCTAAATGTGCTAAATGCTTTACCGCTTTGATATTATCTGAACTGTATATAAACTGTGCCGAAACCCTTCTCTTCTCATCTCCGGGGACGTGCTTACTGGTTGAGACTCCCTCTTCTGTTAGTGTCATACCTTGAAATTTGAAAGAGGCTCGGACAAGTTACTAAGCCGGACGATCTTGCGGGTCCCCGGTACATAGCCCCCTCCTCGACTCAAGTTGTCTGCTCGGGTACACAGTCTAGGGCATATACCTAGGTTTTGAACCTAGAATAACTTGACTTCGTGCCGGATCCCTAGTAGCAACTATTATTTGCATCACGTGCATTTGCCGTAGGGGACTCAACACATGGGTTGGGTCCGTCTAGGACAGGTAACCTGAAATGAAAAAGACCATCCTGATGCATCTTACATGTTGCATATGCATTTATTTGTCTCGGACTTACATGTTGACCGGCTTTGGAGTATTTGGGAAAATTGAAAAAACAAAAATAGCAGTGTAGAGAGTTAATTATCCGTTTCAAAAAAACAACCAATGTCAAAATAGTATCGAAACTCTACCGAATTTTTGAAAAAAATGAAAAAAAACGAAGAAAAGGGAAAAGAAAATTTGGTTTAAAAAAAAATGGTTTGCTTTATTGGTTACGAAAAAGAAAAAAACTAAAAAGTTTTATTTTCAAATAGTTTGTTGAAAAAGAAAATATAAAAAGAGTATTGTTTTCCGAAAAAATGAAGAAGAGTCTTGTTTTCAAAAATAGTTAGTTTTATCTGCCCGAACTACGCTGGTTGGATTCTCACCGAATGTGAGATACGTAGGCAACCCTCATCGGGTTCAACCACCCCTTTTGCAAAAAATAGCCCAAAACAACAAAAATTTTAATTTTGTCATGAATAAGTCGGGTGATGCCATTCTTGTCAAAAATAGCCGAATGTCCCTAAACAGGCGCCAGAAGACTGTTTTTGCAAGAACAACCACATTGGGTCATTTTCAACAGTTAGCAGGCACAACCTTAAAATCCTCTTCTCGAGGTGCTGAAAGGTCGTATCTGCGTAACCGGCCATTTGTTTTAAATTAGATATTTGAAAAGATAAAAGTGTCATTTTTCCTTTTTAGGTCAAAATAAGTGATTAAATCACCCTAATAAATGTGCAGGATGAGCACGATTCAAAATGAACCTTTCTCAATTATGAATAAAATCCCTCTGGAGTTGCGTCTTTGGTGGAACGATCTAGGCAAAGAAGGACAAAGCGAGGTCAAAAAATATTTAAAAGGGCTTACTGGTTTGTTAGAGATTGTGCCTCGGGGAGACATCATCAGTGCATTGATCGCGTGTTGGGACCCGGCACACAACGTCTTCCATTTCTTAGACTTTGAACTCACCCCGACCATGGAGGAGATAGCCGGGTACATTGGAAATGATGAAGTGCCTTTAAGACAAAAATACCTGGTTGCCCCAAGAATTGTAGCCGTACACAGGTTCTTAGACTCACTTAAGATAATCAGGACGGTCCACAATCTGGACCAGGCAAAGGGTTTTTTGTACTCCACACTTTTTATACAACAGATATGGCCACATAGGCAGACTCAATAACCCAGAAAGCAAGATATGCAGCAGACGAAACCGTCAAAAATGGGAGGAACATAGACGTCTTGCTTTTATGGTGGTCTTTTTGGGGATTTTGATATTCCCAAGGAAGGATTGTAACATTGACATAAAAATCGGTGGGGTCATCAGCACTTTAATGACTCCAGCAAAAAGTACTCTCGCGCCCATGATAGAGGTTGAAATCTTCCGTGCTCTTACATCCTGCAAAGCCGGAGGAGACTTCTTTGAGGGGTGCAATTTACTGTTGCAAATGTGGATGACCGAACACTTGTGCCATCGTCCACATTTCCTGATTTATGGGTCTACAGAGAAAACCTGTATAGAGGAGTTTTATACGAGGATTAAAGGGGTCAATTTGCCTGAAGGATTCACGGGTTGGACAATATACTTTCGGTCCCTCACTGCTAGTCAAATAGAATGGACGTTTGGATGGTTTCCTGTTGATGAAATCATGTATATGTCAGCGGCTGGGTCACATTTTGTCTTGATGGTACTTAAGAGCATCCAACCTTACACTCCGCATCGGGTTTTAAGGCATCTCGGGAGGTGCCAAATAGTGCCAAAAGACGGCGATCTTAGTACTCAGGTAATTGAGATTAGCCCTGACGGACAGTTTCCAGAAGCAAGAGTCCGCCAGATCTGGAACGAATGTCAATACTTAAAAGCAAATACTTGCGTGCGGGATTGGGCCAAAGGCGAAGTGTCCCCAGGATACCCTACTTGGTATAGGAGAGAACATGAGTACAAGAAGCCAGCTAAAAGACCTCACCTCCAAGAGTTTGCCGAATCATCACAAGAGCAGTGGGCCTGGTTAGCTAAAGAAAATGAATACAGGGCCAAAATAGTAGAATTAGAAAAGCGGGTCCAAGACCTTAAGTTTGAAAACAGTATGCAAGCTGCAGCCGACGAGGGGGAGAAGAAGAAATTGGCCAAAGAGAATGAATTCTTACGAGCCAAGATCCAAAAGATGAAAATAGCAGCCGAAAACCCCGTCAGGAGTGTCAAAGATGCCAAGCTTATAGAAAACCTAAGGCAAAAAGTGAATGACTACAGTTTTGACCTCAACAAAGCAGAAAGAGAATTAGCCGGGGTTCGAAAACAATTGGCCAAAAATGCGAAAGAACGAGCTTGCATGGTTAAACAGTTGAAAGAAGAATACGATAATGAGGTCACAGGATTAAGAGCAAAGTTCATCGCCAGAGAGAATAAAATGACCAAACAGGTAAAAGAATTCAAGATTGAAAGAGAGCATTGCTACGCGGCATTGGCACAATTAGAAATGGACTTGCACCAACTCCAGGAACAAAATCAGGTAGCTGAGCAGACTTTGGAGGCCAGGACCCAACAGATAGGGTGGTTGCTTCAGGAAAAGGGCAGAATCAGAGAGAGAATCTTAACTGTTGCTCACAACATTACTAGGAAATGGCAGGTGTGCGAGAACATGACTCGCACCACCTTCTTCGCATCGGTGATGATATTTGTGAAATAGATAATGAGTGACTTGGATAGACTTCAGGGGGAACTTGCATATAGGCCCGTGGCGGGACAGAATGATGTCCCGCGAGCACTAGGAGCTTTAATGTATTCGTAGTATGAGTCTATATTTTCTTGTCCTTAGAGTCTGTCGTTTGTTGGAGTTTATATTTCTTTTTTTTTGCACAAGAGTCTGTCAGTGGTTCTCGAGTCTGTACTTTGTTTTATTTCGAGTCCGTTATTTTCGTTTCCAAAAAAGAGTCTAGTGTTGTAAATAATTGTTTTACTAATGAAAATTGAAAAAATCCCAAAAATGGTTTCTTTATTTTACGCATTTTATTTGCACGAACTACGCCCGGTCTGATTCATGCGGGGTCATGATACGTAGGCAATCTTCATAGGATTCGACCGCAACCAAATGAAAAAGGAAAAGAAAACAAGAAGAAAAACAAGAGAGGAGAAAAAGGAAAAAGAAAAGAGCGAAAAAACAAGAAAGAAAAGAGAGAAAAGAAATCGAGGGAGAAACAAACAGAAAATAAAGGCAAGAATTGAAAAGGAGACAGATAAAAGAAAGGAAAAGCAAGAAAAGAAAAGAGAAACAAAAAAGAAATAAATTTGCCGTTGGAAATAAAAGTCGGGATGATGCAAGTAGTCGAGCAAATGCATAATAGATCCTTTAACTGCTTAGGTTCATTCATTCCCCAACATGAGGTTATCAAATCTGCTAATGCCCTAACCATTGACCAAACCGTTGTTGATGTTGAGTCCAGGCAGGTGGTTAGTTGTTTGGCATTCTGGCAACACATTCCTACAACATCCGATCAAAAAACAAGCTGAAAATGACAGGCCACGAATCCGATACCAGTATTGTGGACCCGACAAAAGAGGTAGAGGTGATGGATGTTAATGCGATGAGGGAAGAAATGTATAAGTTGAGGCAGCAAATGGCTGAAATGCATCAAGCCTGGTCCAAGGGTCAGCCGGCGCCGGTTTATCCTGCCAATCCAGCCTACATCCCACCTTTGGCTCAGTCTCAGGAGCCTCCTACTGTGAATTCGTCTCCAGCTTTCCCGTTCTACCAACAGAGTTATGGGATAACCTCATATCGCCCCCAAGCTCCACCGCCTAAACAAAACCCTCCTCTACCAATCACCCCTGTCTTTGTGGCACCTCCAACTGCCACACTACAAAGATCTTCCAGCGAGCTGTTATTTCAGGCTCATGACAGCCAGTACTATCCTCTTAAGCCTACCTTTAAAATTCCTGAGCCATATTCTTACACCCCTCACTTTGAGCTCCCAGTGGAAACTGAAAAGCCACTTAAAAACCCGGAGCAGGAAGAGATGATTCGAAAAGTAAAAAGCCTGGAGCAGTCCTTCAGGAACATGAAAGGGTTGGGTGGCCAATTCAGTGTGGCCTATAAAGTTTTGTGTCTATTCCCAAATGTTCAGTTACCCGTAGGGTTCAAAACGCCAAAATTCGATCTGTATGACGGGCATGGTGACCCGGTGGCCCACCTGAGGGGATTCTGCAGCAAAATGAGAGGGGCCGGTGGGAAAGATGAGTTACTGATGGCGTACTTCAGCCAGAGTCTGAGTGGTTCTGCTTTGGATTGGTATAGACGACAGGACCACGGTAGGTGGTATACTTAGGATTACTTGGCACAAGCGTTCACCTGCCATTTTCAGTACAATCTAGAAATTGTTCCAGACCACCTGTCAATGATAAAATTTGAGAAGAAGCCCGGGGAAAGTTTCAGGGAGTATAGTTTCCGCTAGAGAGAACAGGCTGCGAGGGTTGACCCTCCGATAAAAGAAAGCGAGATGGTCGACTACTTTTTGCAGGCTTTGGAGCCGACTTATTTTGGGCACTTGGTAACAACAATTGCAAAATCTTTTAATGAAGTTGTGAAGATGGGAAGTATGGTCGAGAAAGGACTCAAGACCCATAAAATCATGAGCTATTCAGCGATAAAAGCCACCACACAGGCCATCCAAAGCGGCACTGGAGGTGTGCTTGGGAAAAAGAAGAGGTTGCAACTATTGAGTCCGGAGCATGGTCCAGATCTAGAGGCCCTTCACCCTACTACAACCAACCCCGAACCCACCACCCAAATTATCCCTACACTCCATACATCCCTCTCCAACACTATTACCCACCACCAGATCCATATTTTTCTGTCCACCATGCTCAAACCTATACCCAGCCTCCGTCTCACATGTAATGGCGTGCACCGGCTCCCCAATACTCATATCCAGCTCCACAAAACACATATCCACCCCCAAAAGCCTATAAAAACCCCCCAGGAATAGGTTTCCGGCCAAACCCAACTTTCAAGAATAAAAGGGCACAGAAGCAAAAGACATTCACCCCATTAGGAGAATCAAGAGCTCGTTGACACTCATCAAATTGAAGTTCAGGCCCCGGAGATGCCAAACATTAACCAGAATCCGTTGCCAACTCATCACGAGGCCCACATGATTGAATTGGTACACAAAGGAGGGGAGTTCAAGAAGCCCTCGTAAACAGTGATGACGATCCGTGCAAGTGAAACCAGTTCGAAAGAAAAACCAACCAGTGAGAAGGCAGTAGCTCAGTTGAAAGGAACGGACAGTAAGCCAGTAGTGGTAACTGAGAAAAGGTCATCAAGCAATATTTCCTTAAAACCAGAGCCGGTCAAAGTAGTGGTGCAAGGGGTATTAAACAAACCTGTGTTGGTTATAAAGGGAGCTCACATAGAGCCGGTTATGATAAAGTCAGTAACTCAGTTGCCAGTGGTCAACAACAAAACCATTCCTTGGAATTACAAACAGGTGGCGGTGACATATAAGGGAAAAAAAATCAAAGAAGAAGTCTGTGAGGCACAAGGTTTGACTCGTTCGGGGCGGTGCTTTGCCCCCGAAGAGTTAAGAAAAGCCAAGGTCCCTAAAGATAACCCGGTGTTGGTTAAGAAAGCTGTGACGGAAGAGGAGGAAGAAGTATTCTTGAAGAAGATGAAATCACAAGACTATTCTATTGTTGAACAGTTAAGAAAGACCCCGGCCTAGATCTCATTGCTTGCATTGCTTATCCACTCAGACGAGCATCGCAGGGCACTGATGAAGATACTAAATGAGGCTCATGTTCCCGATAAGATTTCGGTGAATCATTTAGAGAAAATAGTGAACAAGATCTTTGAGGTGAATAGAGTGACCTTCTCTGATGATGAGTTGCCCATGGAAGGCACAGAACATAACAGAGCTCTTTATCTGACAGTGAAGTGTGAGGATTCCGTAGTCACTCAAGTGTTGGTTGACAACGGGTCTAGTGCAAACATCTGTCCTTTGTCTACGCTGGACAAGCTGAAGGTTGATAACGACAGAGTTCATCAGAACAATATTTGTGTTCGAGGGTTTGATGGTGGAGGTAAAGACACAGTGGGTGACATAGTGCTGGAATTGACAATCGGGCCAGTGGAATTCACTATGGAATTCCAGGTATTAGACATGGCGGTTTCTTATAACCTCTTGTAGTGCATGGTGAAGACAATATGTGCACTCTAAGTGATGCCAATGTGCCTTTCATAGAAGTTGATGATGACAAGGGGCCATGGGTTTACCAAGTCTTTGATACAGTCGCAGTGGAAAAGATCCCGGAAGGGAAAAGCATTCCAGTTCCTAGAATAACAGCTGCAACTGTCATGGTGGCCTCAGAAATGTTAAAGAATTTTTTCATACCGGGCAAAGGTCTGGGTGCTGATCTTCAGGGCATTGTACAGCCAGTCTCTCTTCCCAAGAATCTGGATACTTTTGGATTGGGGTTCAAGCCCACTGCTGTAGATGTAAGGCGGGCTCGCAAGATGAAGAAGAGGGCATGGGTCCTTCCTAAGCCAATCCCGTGTCTGTCCAGATCCTTTGTCAGGCCGAGTATTAAAAAGCATTTACTGTCAAAGGTTACCGGGTCATTGATTGGTGTCGATATGGACATGGATAAGGGGTTTGAAAGGGTGTTCACTGAGATTAACATGGTTGAGGCCGGGGTAGGGTCGAGCAAGGCAGATGTACAGCTTATTGGGACACGTGCAAAAGTCAACAACTGGGAAACTACTCCTCTTCCTACTCGGAGGGAGTTTTGGTAGTGGGTTTTGATTTTCTTTTGTTGTCTGGATTATTCCAGGGTTTGTAATTAAGATATTATGTTCTGTCTAGTTGGATGTGTTAAGCCTTGTTATCTTTATATTCAATGAAATGCAATCGTCTTTATTTCTTCATTCCTAATTTTGTTTCCATTTTCTTTTCTTTTCTGTACAATTCTTTTTATGCTGATATCAATGACATGACATGCATGAGGAATTTTCAGCCCATTTTTAATAGCCAATCTAACTCGAAAATAATAATACAAGAAATTGAGTGTGGTGATAAATGGGAATATGATGATGACAAGGCCTATGATGAAATTAGTAAAGAATTAAGCCAATTTGAAGAAAGACCCAAACCTAATCTGGATGACACAGAGGCAATCAATTTAGGGGATCAGGAGAATGTACGGGAAATGAAAATAAGTGTCCATTTGGAATCTCAGCTCAGAGAAGAGATAATTAAAACGTTGTTTGAATACAAAGATGTTTTTGCGTTGTCATATGACGATATGCCTGGTTTAAGCACCGATTTGGTGGTCCACAAATTGCCCACCGACCCAGCATGCCCTCCTGTCAAGCAGAAGCTAAGGAAATTTAAAATAGACATCAATGTAAAAATCAAAGAAGAGGTCACCAAGAAGGTTGATGTGAAGGTCATCTGGGTCATGCGGTATCCCACTTGGCTAGCCAATGTTGTCCCTGTGCCAAAGAAAGATGTAAAGACCTGAGTGTGCGTTGACTATCGTGATCTCAATAAGGCAAGTCCAAAGAACAACTTCCCACTGCCAAACATCCACATATTTATTGACTATTGTGCCAAACATGCGATTGGTTCCTTCGTGGATTGTTATGCAGGCTATCACCAGATTTTGATGGATGAAGAGGATGCATAAAAGACGGCATTCATCACGCCTTGGGGAATATATTGTTATAGGGTCATGCCATTTGGGTTGAAGAATGCAGGGGAAACATACATGAGGGCGATGACCACCATGTTTCATGACATGATACATCGAGAAATTGACGTCTATGTAGACGACGTGATCATAAAGTTGAGGAAGCAATGTCACCATGTCAAGGACCTGAGGAAGTTTTTTCAGAGGCTCCGCAGGTACAACCTCAAACTTAATCCAGCGAAGTGTGCATTTGGAGTCCCGTCTGGAAAGTTGTTGGGGTTTGTGGTAAGTCGACACGGTATCTAGATGGACCAGTCCAAGATCAAAGCCATTCAAGAGTTGCCGCCGCCTAGGAGAAAAAAAGAGGTGACGAGTTTGCTTGGCAGGTTAAATTATATCAGCAGGTTCATTGCCCAGCTCACACCGACTTGTGAGCCCATCTTTAAGCTGTTAAAGAAGGATGCTGCGGTCAGATGGATGGATGAATGTCAAATAGCATTTGACAAGATTAAGGAGTATTTGGCCAGTCCGCCTGTGTTGGTCCCACCACAGCCAGGAAGACCCTTGATTCTTTATCTGACAATTTTGGATAACTCGTTTGGCTGCGTACTGGGGCAACATGACATCAAGGGAAAGAAAGAGCAAGCGAGTTACTACCTCAGCAAGAATTTCACATCTTATGAGGTGAGGTACACTCAGCTGGAGAGGACGTGTTGTGCCTTAACCTGGGTAGCGCAGAAATTGAAACATTACTTGTCATCATATACCACCTATCTCATCTCTCGGTTGGACCCGTTGAAGTACATTTTTCAGAATCCCATGCCCACAGGGAGGCTTGTGAAGTGGCAAATCTTGCTTACGGAGTTTGATATTGTCTTTGTGACTCGGACTGCAATGAAAGCACAAGCGATGGCTGATCATCTAGCCGAGAATCCAGTTGATATTGAATATGAACCTTTGAAGACATATGTCCCTGATGAGGAGATAATGCATGTTGAGGAATTAGAACAGGTCAAGAAGCCAGGATGGAAATTGTTCTTTGATGGGGCTGCCAACACTAAAGGCGTCGGGATAGGAGCAGTACTTATTTTTGAGACAGGGCAACACTACCCTGTTACGGCTCAACTTCGTTTCTATTGCACCAGTAACATGGCTGAATACGAGGCGTGTATCTTGGGTTTAAGGTTGGCTATAGACATGGGTGTCCAGGAAATCTTGGTCATGGGTGACTCGAATCTTCTGGTGCACCAGATTCAGGGGGAATGGGAGACACGAGACTTGAAGCTCATACCGTACTGGCAGTGTTTGCATGAACTCTGTCAACGGTTTCAATCAATAGATTTCAGGCATATTCCAAGGATTCATAATGAAGTCGCCGACGCTTTGGCCACTTTGGCATCAATGTTGCATCATCAAGATAAGGCGTATGTGGACCCGTTGCACATTCAGGTCCGAGATCAGCGTGCCTATTATAGCGTGATGGAAGAATAACTTGACGGCAAACCATGGTTCCATGATATCAAAGAATACTTCATGACGGGAGTATATCCAGCACAGGCCACCTGGGATCAAAAGAGAGCGATTCGACGCTTGGCAAGTGGATTTTTCTTTATTGGAGGAGTATTGTACAAGAGAACTCCAGATCTTGGTTTATTGAGATGCATAGATGCTAAACAGGCAACAGTTATCATAACCGAGGTATATGCGAAAGTTTGCAGACCTCATATGAGTGGATATGTATTAGCAAAGAAAATTCTCCGAGCCGGTTATTATTGGCCTACTATGGAACGGGATTGCATCAGTTTCGTTCGCAAGTGTCATCAATGTAAGGTACATGGGGATTTGATTCATTTTCCACCATCTGAATTGCATACAATATCGGCACCATGGCCTTTCGTTGCTTGGGGGAATGGATGTCATTGGGCCAATTGAGCCAGCAACGTCAAACGGGCATAGGTTTATTCTAGTAGCCATTGATTATTTCACTAAATGGGTTGAGGCAAAAACTTTCAAATCTGTGACCAAGAAGGCTGTGGTCAATTTTGTGCATTCAAATATCATATGTCGCTTCAGAATCCCGAAGGTAATCATCACGGACAATGGTGCCAACCTCAACAGTCATTTGATGGCGGAGACATGTTAGCAGTTTAAGATCACGCACCGCAATTCCACCCCATATCGTCCTAAGGCGAATGGAGCGGTCGAAGCAGCTAACAAGAACATCAAGAAAAGACTTTGAAAAATGGTGGAAGGGTCCAGGCAATGGCATGAGAAGTTACCCTTTGCAATGTTAGGCTATCGCACTACTGTCCGCACTTCAGTAGGGGCAACTCCTTATTCATTGGTATACGGTACTGAGGCAGTGATACCCGCAGAGGTTGAAATACCATCCCTTCGGATTATCGCCGAGGCGGAAATTAATGATATTGAATGGGTCAAAGCCTGCTTGGAACAATTGAGTTTGATTGATTGAAAGAGATTGGCAGTAGTATGTCACAGACAGTTGTACCAACAGAGAATGGCAAGAGCATATAACAACAAGGTGCGTCCGCGGAAATTTGAAGTAGGGCAATTGGTATTGAGACGCATCTTACCTCATTGGGCTGAAGCAAAAGGAAAGTTCGCCCCGAACTGGCAGGGGCCATTTGTTGTAACCAGAGTGTTGTCCAATGGCGCATTATATCTGACAGATGTGGAAGGGAAATGTATAGAAATGGCTATCAACTCTGATGCAGTCAAGCGATACTATGTATAATTTCTTTGCTTAATTGTACTTTATTATACTTGGCATATTTTTGAGATTGAAATGACGAAGGCATTTTGTTCTCCTATCCAAACACTTTATCCCTTGTTACCCTTTTGAGCCTCATTTATTTTCTTTCGTACCCCTCTTTCGGAATCAATAACAACTCGGGAGCCCGAGCAGGGAAAATCAGCGGAGAAACAAGAAAAAACAGTCCAAAAGAAAAGAAAAGGAAAAGAAGAAGAAAATAAAAGAGGAGAAAAAGAGAAAAGAAAATAACGGAAAAAGAGAAAAGAAAAGAAAAAGAAAAAAGGAAGAGAAATAAAAAAAAAGATAAACAGAAAGGGAAAGAAATGAAAAGAAAAGAAGAAAAGTGGAAGAAAGGGAAGATCACAATAACGAAGTAATCTTATGATGTGAACTACGTTTGACTTAATCCCGAAAGGGTACGTAGGCAGCCTCTCTAAGGTTCAGTCATACCAAAATAAAAATCAAAAGTCCCCAAGCAAGAAATTGGGGCAGAAGTTATCATTGTTGCAAGAAGATAGATTCCGGAAGTTGTGATTTGAACCCATTTGAATTGTTTTGAGCCTTTTATACCCTTCTTTCTAACCCGTCCAAAAGCCTACATTACGGTCCAAAGAAAGACCTTCTGATCAGTCTTTGAGAAATGCCAAGTCAAGCAGGTAAAGGTAATTCATGTCTGGGGCAACACTCTGGTTCAAGCAAGAAAGATCAAAATGAGAGAGTCTTATTGGTGAAAACCCTCACGGGCACCATAAGGCGACGGGAGCTGAGGGAAATAAAAATGAGAGAGTCTTATTGGTGAAAACCTCCACAGGAACCGTAAGGCGACATGAGTTAAGAGAAATGAGAGAGTCTTATTGGTAAAAACCCTCACGGGCACCTTGAGGCGAAAGTTAGTTAGGAAGTGAATAATTGTGCAAGGTCTGTTGGTAGAAAACTGTTTCAAGGCACCGTAGGACGAACAAGGTCAAAGTTTGGGTAAAGCAATCAAGTTATGGAAATTCTGGGGCAACAAAGTATAGCAACTGAAAGCTGGTTAGTTGAACAGATTGGGCCGATTAGTCCGAAATGCATGTCATGACTGTTGGTACCAGCTGTTCCGGTCAGATAAGTTTCTTTTCCTTCCCTTTTAGCAGTAATTCGGTTTTGGATTATTCTTATCCTTATCTCGTAAAATCATTGCATTTCATTTTCTTTTGGGGGTTTTATCTGTCTAAGATGTTTTCAATGTCAGTCTTGCAAGTGGGAAAGGATTTCGAAGCTCACTACCAGCTTCCAAAAAATGTAAAACACAGTGTGGTTAACATCATGTAATATGGAATATAGGGAATCACCGAAAGTTTCATCGGTGGAAGGATTGGTAAATGTAAAGGTTCAAATGAAGGGTTCCGAGGTGCGAAACAACAACATGGGTACAGAATACTCGGTTTGTCGAAAGTCAGGGAATTGAAGTCAGGCAGAAAGTCAAACGATTCAGGGCGGTTCAGGGAGCTGCTCAAAACAAAGCAATGCAGTGGAAGAATTTTCAACAAGAATGCCATCAACTAACCACCATTTTAAACTGATGAAATTTTCTTTGATTGAAACAGGGGCAGAAAAGTCGGTTATTCTGGAGAAAATCTCCATGAAGGAAAAACAATCAGTAATCAGGTTCGATCGCAAAGTGTAGCTTGATACAGGATAGTCAAGAATAGCATAGGGGAATATAAGTTGGTTGCAAAGTTTGCATGTTTAGGATAAACTTCAAGTAGAAGTTGTCAGGACCTTCCTGGATAATAGTATGTAGTTTAAAGTCCCTGTAGATAACATGATGTAGTGAGAAGTAATACCTTAGGTTCGTAATTGTTAGGAGTTGTCAGGACCTTCCTGGATAATATGACATAGTTTAAAGTCCTTGTAGATTACATGATGTAGTGAGAGTAATACCTTAGGTTTGTAATTGTTAGGAGTTGTCAGGACCTCCCTGGATAATAGGACTTAGCATTCAATTCTTAGTAATATTTGGTAATATGATTCAGTTTAACACTCACCCATACACCCAGTTTCCAAACTAGGGCAGAAAGTTTTCTTTGTCTTGTATGCTTGTGTGAAGTCAGGAGCCCGCCTGGACAACAGAGGAATATATTTCAAATTTGAAGTCAGGAGCCCGCCTGGAGAACAGAGGAATACAGTTCAAGTTGTGAAGTTAGGAGTCCGCCTGGAGAATAGAGACATGCATTTCGAATCCCAGAAGTCAGGAGTCCGCCTGGAGAACAGAGGCATACAATCCAAGTTTCAGCAGTTAGGAGGCCGCATGAAGAACAGAGGTATTACAATTCAAGTTTTAGTTTTCAATTCTAATTAATATCCGGTAACATGCACCCAGTTTCCAAACTGGGGCAGAAAGTTTTCTTCGTCTTGTATGTTTATGTGAAGTCTAGAGCCCGCCTGAACAACAGAGGAGTATATTTCAAGTTTGAAGCCAGGAGCCCGCCTGGAGAACAGATAAATACAGTTAAAGTTTTGAAGTCAGGAGCCGCCTGGAGAGCAGAGGTATTTAAATTCAAGTTTTAGTTTCTAATTTTTCATCCAGTAACATGTACCCAGTTTCCAAACCGGGGCAGAAAGTTTTCTTTGTTTTGTCTATTTTGAAGTCAGGAGCCCGACTGTATAACAGAGCTATTACAGTTCAAGTTTTAGTTTTCAAAATCTTATTAATATCCGATAACATGTGCCCAGTTTCCATACTGGGGCAGAAAGTTTTCTTTGTTTTGTCTATTTTGTGAAGTCGGGAGCCCGCCTGGATAACAAAGGAATACATTCAAGTTCAAGTTCAGAAGTCAGGAACCCGCCTGGACAACAGAGGAATACATTCAAGTTCAGCAGTTTGAAGAAAAGGGACAACATCTCAGTTTACAATTTGAAGTGATAACAATGGATTTCACCAAGAGAACACAAGACAACGAGGCAACAGGAAGTA